>CAUYQV010031478.1:0-17526 GCA_963574575.1 Galagoides demidoff | reverse complement strand
TGGCATCACAGCTCACAGCAACCTCCAACTCCTGGACTCAAGCGAGTCTCCTGCCTCAGCCTCCCAAGTAGCTGGGACCACAGGTGCCCGCCACAACACCTGGCTATTTTTTGGTTGCAGCCGTCATTGTTGTTTGGCGGGCCCGAGTTTGATTCGAACCCACCACCTTAGGCACCTTAGCCACTTGAGCCACAGGCACCAGGCCTAGAATTTCTAATGATAGTCCTCCCTCCCTTCCTCTTGAGATTGTCCATTATTTTTTAAAAGCATGTATTAAGCTTGGTGTTTTATTCTGGAAACATTTTAATGTAATGAGTGAATATCACTTTACCATTCTTGACAACATGTACCTTATTTTCTTTAAACAACATGTACCTTATTTTCTTTAAGTAGGTAACTTTTCTTGCAGGTTTTAGTATTTCAGAAATCTATTTCAGTGAAAGAGGAATGTAATGCATGTTAAATAATAATTTTTTTCAGGTTTTCAGGACAAAGGTTTCCAACTAAATAAAAATCTTGAACGTATTTGTTAATTTCTTGGTTTTTTTTCCTCCCTCTGGTAGGCATTTCAGGGCCAGTTGGATTGTTTGGCTGTATCAACCATCCAGGCTTTGACGGCAGTAATGAACAAGTCTCCAGCTGCTAAGGTGAAACATACTCCCCCAGTTTTAAGATTTTGTTTTAGATATATTAATTTTCACTATAGAAATTCTGAAGTAGGCTTGGTGCCCATACTTAGCACAGTGGTTACGGTGCCAGCCACATGCACCTGGGCTGGCAGGTTCGACCTTGGCCTAGGCCAGCTAAACAACAATGAAAACTGCAACAACAACAAACTAGGTGTTGTGGCAAATGCTGTAGTCCCAGCTATGTGGGAGGTTAAAGCAAGAGAACCACTTAAGCCCAAGAGTTTGAGGTTGCTATGAGCTGTGACACTACAGCACAGTATGGAGGGCGACATAGACTCTGTCTCAAAAAAAAAAAAAAAAAAGAAAGAAATTCAGAAGTAAGATATACATGTGAAAGTATATGTATAATACTATGGTTTAACACCTGAAATGAAGTAGTTCACAAAATATCTCAGCATAAGAAGAAGCATATTATTGTTTGCTTCTGCTGCTGCTAATTTTAAAGACAAATCTCTATGGGCACTGCTTTAGGATCTTAAAAAACATTTGATGGTTAAACTGCAAATTAATAGACAGGCAGGGTACCACCTGGCTCAGAAATACAGGTGACATAAGACTTCCTAAAATGAACATGGTGTTCCTTAGAATTCAAATCATTTAGATGCAGAACATCAGAGAGAAAACTCTTTCTACTCAGTTCCTTTCTGGCCACTACTCAGAATTGCCTGGAGTCTTTAATCTAGTTTTTTGAGGCTATGTCTGACATTCTGTTAATGTTTTAACTTCACTTAATATTCTAATTACAGATCAAGGGAAAAAATAAAGTATCATATGCCCTAATATGCAAATTATATAATAATTCTATAATAGTTATTGCTAATTTCATTTATTTTCCATTTTGGTAGATTATTGTGACTTTATTACTATGGAAAATATATGGAATCTATTTTAAGATGAAGGCACGTGATTTCAGAAAACATTGAATTCATAATCTGTTTAATATTAGGTCAGTTAGCTTAAATGGATATTATTCACTATTTTTAATATTTCAACAAATTAGCTTATGAAGATATGCTTTGATATATTGTTTTTCCCTTCTAGGAAGTATTTAAAGAAAGAATTGGTTATACACATATGTTTGAAGTATTAAAATCCCTGGGTCAGCCACCACTGGAACTACTAAAAGAACTTATGAATATGGTACATTTTTAATCTTTATTAAAAGAAGTTCCATTATATCCAGTTCAAAAATGGCAACTAATCTTTTATGTTGCTTTCTAGGCTGTAGAGGGTGACCATACTTCAGTTGGAATTTTGGGCATTAGTAATGTCCAGCCTCTCTTGCTTCTTATCCAGTGGCTTCCAGAGCTGGAATCTCATGACCTGCAAATCTTCATCTCTGATTGGCTGAAAAGAATTTGTTGTATTAATAGGCAGAGCCGAACTACTTGTGTCAATGCAAACATGGGAATTAGAATCATTGAAACCCTTGACTCACATTCTTCCCTTCATCGAACTTGTGCTGAGAACTTGATTGCAATCTATGGTTCCTTGGGGAGTCAGTCGGTGAGCTCAGAAGAAATCCGTCGACTACTACAATTGCTGAGAGTGGATGAATCTGAGTATATTCACCCTTACATTACTCCTGTGACTCGAGCAATCCTGACAATGGCCCGAAAACTAAGTCTAGAGAGTGCACTGCAATATTTTAATTTGTCACATAGTATGGGAGGAATTTCTGTTCCTCCCATACAGAAATGGCCAGGGTCTGCCTTTTCTTTTAGTGCTTGGTTTTGTTTAGATCAGGATCAGTCGGCTCTTGGTGTTGCAAACAAAGGAGGAAAGAGAAAACAATTGTACAGGTACTGGTCTAAGTTATGGAGTATAAATGAATACTGTTATAACAATATATACTGTGGTTCCTAAACAGGAAAAAATTTTAGAAAACTTTATCTGAAAGTACAAAAATTTATCTAAAACATTTTCATCTTTAGGCTGTCCATAGTTTAATTATAAATGCCTCATTGCTTTCATCATAATAGGTGTCTGTCTCAAATATTTTTTTGGTTACATTCTGAGGCTAGTCTGGAAATAAGGTTCCTTCTTAAAAGTATTGTAAAAGTAGAGGGAAAAAAGGAGTAACAAACTTGAAAATGAATGATATCTCTGTTTCATTGAGCATGCTGTGTATTTATATGAAGGTCCAGAAAACCTGTGTTTCAGGCTTCACTGGCTAGAAATTTTTTTTTTTTTTTTTTTGAGACAGAGCCTCAAGCTGTCCTCCTGGGTAGAGTGCTATGGCTTCACTGCTCATAGCAACCTCCAACTCCTGGGCTCAAGCGAGTCTCCTGCCTCAGCCTCCCAAGTAGCTGGGACCACAGGCGCCCGCCACAACGCCTGGCTATTTCTTGGTTGCAGCCATCATTGTTGTTTGGCGGGTCCGGGCTGGATTCGAACCCACCACCTTAGGTGTATGTGGCTGGTGCCTTAGTCGCTTGAGCCACAGGCGCCGAGCCTAGAAATTTTTAATGTTGTGATTTTTGAGAACTTCATGCTTTTTGAATCTGTGTGGAAGCCTTTTGAAAATTTGAAACTTTATGGTTTTACTTTTGCTAGTGAAATTTCATTTATAAGGATATCTTTTATAACTTTGCTCAACTCTTATGCCTCAAAAGGATTTTAAAAGTATCTTTGAAACAAGATTGCTTTGATGCATGACAATAGAATATAAGTCATAGCATTGTTGATGAAGATGGTCATGTGATGCCTTTGTGATTTTGTATGCTTCAGTGATGATGAAACTCAACAAGTGGCTTCGAATGTTTTGCTAATATATATTTTTGTTAGCTTTTTTACAGGAAGTGGCATGGGTTTTGAAGCTTTTATTACCCATTCAGGTATGTTGGTTGTGGCAGTATGCACAAAAAGAGAATATACAACAGTTATGCTTCCTGACCACAGTTTCTGTGATTCTCTCTGGGTAAGGCTTTACATCATTATTTAATTATTAATATGGTTAATACTATTTACCACCACCATCATCATCATAAAGTCAGGAGTAATTTTTCTGCAAAAAAATTAAAATGAACATTATGATTTCATTAAGGTTTTCTAGAACTAAGTTTGATTTTGCACTTCAGTTTTAAATAAAGATGTGGGTTGTTAAAAACAATGCATTTGGGTGGTGCCTGTGGCTCAGTGAGTAGGGCGCTGACCCCATATACCAAGGGTCGCGGGTTCAAACCTGGCCCTGGCCAAACTGCAACCAAAAAATAGCCAGAAGTTGTGGCAGGCACTTGTAGTCCCAGATACTCGGGAGGCTGAGGCAAGAGCGTCACCTAAGATCAGGAGTTGGAGGTTGCTGTGAGCTGTGTGATGCCACGGCACTCTACCGAGGGCGATAAAATGAGACTCTGTCTCTACAAAAAAACCCAATGCATTTCTATTGCTTTTCTAAAAAATAATAATATAAGACTTGTTGTTAGATAAATTGATTTTAAAAGATGCTTATCACCTTGGAAATCTAGAAAAGATACTATATATACAGTTTGTATAAATTTCCTGGAATAGGCTAAGTCCTTTTGTAGTACTACAGAAAAAAATAGTTACTTTTAAAGCATTTTAATCAGCATTCAAGCTTGCTTAATCTTAATGTTTTACTGTTTGCACAAATTAGTTTTACTACAAAACATTTGTCATTCCAAAGGCATAATGTAACTTTGGTCTTTTAAATGTATGTTTTACTTTACTAGCACAACATAACTATTGTTCACATGCCTGGAAAAAGGCCCTTTGGTCAGAGCCTGGTCTGTATCTATGACAATGGACAACAGAAGGTTTCTGCTCCTCTCAGATTTCCTGCCATGAATGAAGTAAGTGTATCTAATCTACTCTTCACAAGCCCAATTGATTGAGAACTCTTGGAAGTTTTCAATTAATGTTGAAAGTTCAGTTTACTCTAAATATGTGCCCCTGAATTTTAAAGTGTTTTCAATAAACTAAGACACAGTAAATTACTATTGAGTTGTGTTAGCCTGTCATTATTAGATGAAGTCAAAACAGAATAAAAAAGGAAAACAATTTAAGGAAGAAATAAATGTAGTTAAAGTCATGAAAAAAGACTTATAATAGGAAAGCCAAAGGAATGAATAGAACAGACCAAGATACCTTTTAATAAAGATTGCCAGACAAATATGAAATCCTTAAAAGTATATGACAGTGGACTCTTTTCCATCTCCATTAAAATTTAAGTAATAAAGAAACTTAAAACTCTCACATTATAGTTAGATATGAAATAGAATTTATTTACTTAAGTGGTTCTCAAAGAATGCTAGTATAAAAGTTCTTTGAGGCTGGGCGTGGCTCAGGCCTGTAATCCTAGCACTCTGGGAGGCCAAGGTAGGTGGATTGCCTGAGCTCACGGGTTTGAGACCAGCCTGAGAAAAAGCGAGACACTGTCTCTAAAAAAAAGAGCTGAGTGTTATAGTGGGCGCCTGTAGTCCCAGCTGCTTTGGAGGCTGAGGCCCAAGAGTTTTGAGGTTGCTGCGAGCTGTGATGCTACCACACTCTACAGAGGGTGGTAAAGTAAGACTCTGTCTCTGAAAAAATAAAAGTTCTTTGAGAATTTTTTGATAATTCTAAGAGGGCCTTTATGAAGGTAATGAAACGAAGTGAATTTTTAATTATTTCTTCTAACTTTTTATCTTGATGACCGTTCCAGGATAGGTTGTAATTAGTTTTAATACTCATATATAATTCTCTGTTTATTAATCTTAAAAGGGAGAAGTAATTTCCTTGTTTTTTTTTTTTTTTTTTTTTTTTTTTTAGAAAATAGTAAAGTTGGCTTTGGTGCCCATAGCTCAGTGGTTAGGGCACTGGCCACATACACCAGGGCTGATGGGTTCAAACCTGGCCCTGGCCTGCTGAACAGCAATGACAACTACAACAACAACAACAAAAGTAGCCAGGTGTTGTGGTGGACACCTATAGTCCCAGCTTCTTGGAGGCTGAGGCAAGAGAATTGCTTAAGCCAAAGAGTTTGAGGTTGCTGTGAGCTGTGATGCCTTGGCACTCTACCAAAGACAACGTAGTGAGACTGCCTCAAAAAAAAAAAATAGTAAAGTTAATGTTTTCGTAATATATGCTCTTAAAAAATTCAGAATTTGCAGAAGGATATAAAATGAGTCAGAAAGGTAATATATCCAAATTCTATAAGCCAAAGGTAACTTTGCTGATTGATGTCTTTTTTTTCCTTTTTTCTTTTTCTTTTTTTTTTTTTTTAGAGATAGAGTCTCACTCAGTCATCCTGGGTAGAGGGCTGTGACATTGTAGCTCACTGCATCCTCAAACTCCTGGGCTCAAGAGATGCTCTTGCCTCAGCCTCCCGGGTAGCTGGGACTATAGACACCTGCCACAATGCCTGGCTAGTTTTTCTGTCTTCAATAGAGATGAAGGTCTCACTCTTACTCAGGCTGGTCTCGAACTCCTGAGCTCAAGCAGTCTGTGTGCCTTGACCTCCCAGAGTGCTAGTATTATAAGGGTGAGCCTCTGTACCCAGCCTGTTGTTTATTTTTTATGTATACATATGTATGTATGTGCTATGATCCAGTAAAAATAAAACTGCTTCCACTTTTATTTTTAATTAATTTTTTAAATTTCATAAACTACTTAATTTTAAAATTTTAAAACTAATTAAAATTATATAATTTTTTTGATGAAAATATTTCAGATTGTATATAGAACCAGCACACTGTACCCCATGACTGCATTAATGTACACAGCTATGATTTAATAAAATAAATAAATAGATAAATAAAATTGTATAATTTTTGTGTTTCTTAATTCTTAGGCTTTTACTTCTTGTTGCATTGGTTCAGCTGGGCAAAGAACCACCACTCCTCCACCTTCCCAAATCCCAGATCCACCTTTTTCTTCTCCCATTACCCCACATCGGACATCTTTTGGTGGAATTCTTTCATCTGCCTCCTGGGGAGGAACAGTTGAAAAATCAAAATCGATTACTAAATTGATATCAGCTGGAACCCAGGATAGTGAATGGGGATGTCCCACCTCTCTGGAGGGTCAGCTGGGGTCTGTTATCATCTTTTCTGAAGCACTACAGCCTTCTCAGGTGAAGGCATTATATTTAGCAGGTGAGCATGTACTTTCATAATGCTTTATTTAATTTAGAGCTTTTTCTGTTGTCTAAATATATTCTGAAGAATATATTTGATCTGAAGAGTATATTTGTTTTAATTGAAGCTGAAAGGGAAGAAAAAGCCCACAATTTATCATACTTTTTTTGTAGGCATAAACAAAGCAAACCTTTGGAAATATTTTTTAAAATTATCCATAATATTGCCTGTACAAGCAGTCCTTGGGTTATGAATGAGATAGGTTCTTTAGGTTCCTTCTTAAGTTAAATTTGTATGTAAGCTCGAACAGTTACGTTTACCTATTACCTATAATAACCTTCATTCATAAATGAGAGTTGTGTATCAGGCAGATGTTTGTAACTTGGGGGCTTACTATAACAGCCTTTGTTCATATGTGTGAGTTCTATGGAAGTCAGATGTTGTAACTCTGTGACTGCCTGTATTAGTCTGCTAGGGCTGCCTTGACAAAGGACCACAGAGTGAGTGGCTTTAACAATAGCAGTTTATTTTCTTCCTGATATATATGTTACTGACTTCTTGCTGTGTCTTTTCACTGTGTGCATGTGGACAGAGAAAGAGATCTCTGTTACCTCTTCTTTTTCTTGTAAGAGGACCCATTGGATTAGAATCCCACTTTTGTGACTTCATTTAAACTTAATTACCCTCTTAAAGGCCCTATTTCTAAATACGGTCATGTTGGGGATTATGATTTGAAAATACGATTCTAAGAGGAACACAGTTTGGTCCATAACATTGCTGGTACTTTTGACATATTTTAATGAATTGATGAAACAAAATATAAGCCTATCTCCATAAGAAATTATATAACTGATAACCAGTCTTATTCTAAAACTTATGATTTTTACAATTGACATATTAATATATCTGAATTCATGAAGGTAGTAGAATTAGGAGACCTTAGATAGGTTTGCAGATTGATCTTTATTGTTGTTTTGACTTTTCCTTTGGCTAAGGCTATGATTTTAAATATAGGTACCAAATAGTTACTATTGCATCCTAGTTAGTTTCTAAGTTCAATTTATAGTTTAGCAGTATGTTTCAGGAGTTAGGCCTTCTTTAAGAATAATGTACATTTATTCAGCAGAGTAGCTCATTTGTCAAAATACCTTTTTTAGATTAATGAGAATTTTGAGATGAATGAGACTGTCCCACATTTTCAAAGTGTATATTAGAACCTTATCATTGCTTTGTAACTTGCTATAGTATTTTGAAGGTGATCTATAATATAAATAAATTTAAATTAATAATCATTTAGTGTCATCATTATAGCTTTCTAGTTTAGATTTTGTTCTTACAGTTTTTCCTATTTATTCTTTATTCTACTTTTATAAATAATAATTGCTACATAGTTTTCATGAATAATTATTTTTAATGAGTATATAATATTTCCTTAGATTTGTAATGTGTAAAATTTACTTAAGAGTTTTTATAATATATATATTTTTTAACCAGTCTAACTTTCTTGCCCTGGTAGAGTGCCCTGGCATCATAGCTCACAGCAACCTCAAACTCTTGAGCTCAAGCAATCTTCTTTCCTCAGCGTCCCCAGTAGCTGGGACTACAGGTGCCTGGCACAGCACCCACCTATTTTTAGAGATGGGGTCTCACTCCTACTCAGGCGGGTCTTGAACTCCTGAGCTCAAGCAGTCCACCTGCCTTGGCCTCCCAAAGTGATAGGATTATAGGTGTGATAGGATAAGTGATAGGATTCCTATAAGTCATCGGATTCCCAGCCCTGGCCTTTTATAATTTTTCATATTGATGTAAATTTCAAATTTTAAGTATGTTATACTTATAGCTTTACTTATTTGGATGTCTTTAAAGATGAATTCCCAGGATAAATATTCAAAGTGTGTGAATATTTTTTATGGCTCTCAATACATGTTGCCTAATCAAGTTTCAGGAAAAGAATATATCAAATTCACAATACTTAACCAATAACACTAAAGTACACTAGTTTCTCCACAGCATTAATAATATGGAATAGTCAATAATGTTCTCTCAAATTAGATGTAAAATGCAACCTTATTTTATTTGTAGTTCTTTGATTGTTTTTTGGTAGTTGAGAATTTTTTCTTATTGATGATTCTATTTCTATGATGTCTACCCACATTTTTAATTTTTTTGCTTTTTTGTCTTATATATTTAAGTTGATTTATATTAAACTAATAGATTTTGTCACATTTGATAAGAGTTTTTAATGCTATAAAATTTCTAGAGTGCAGCTTGATTCACTCCCCAACTTTTCTTAAGTTTTTTATATAATTGGTGGTGATATAAATAGCTAATATATATATATATATTTTTTGAGACGGAGCCTCAAGCTATCCCCCTGGGTAGAGTGCCATAGCATCACAGCTCATAGCAACCTCCAACTTCTGGGCTCAAGCAAGTCTCCTGCCTCAGCCTCCCAAGTAGCTGGGACCACAGGCGCCTGCCACAACAACGCCCGGCCATTTTTTGGTTGCAGCCATCATTGTTGTTTGGCGGCCCGGGCTGGGGATTCGAACCCAAGAAAGTGGGTTGTGGCTGGCACCTTAGCCGCTTGAGTCACAGGCGCCGAGCCAAATAGCTAATGTATTTTAACTGTGTTGTTTGAGTAGCTTGAAACAGCTTATATTTTAAATTTTGTTATGATAGCACAGAACCAAAGAGACCATGTATATTCATTGATGTATGTATATGTCTATAAATAATTTTCAGGTCCAAATTGTTTATGCCCTTGGAAATGTCAGGAGTCTGATATGGCTGACCTGCCTGGTAATGTCCTTCTTCACTACACAGCAAAGGTCAGAGGAAATTTGTGGACTGTCCATCTGATTGTAATTATGCTGTGAACTAAAATTCTTTTTTTATTCCTTTTGCCCTTTCAGTAGATAATTGAAAAGCAGGGATTAAATTGCCATTTTAAAAGTTGTGAATTTTCAAAGGAAGGTGAGAAGCAGTAAAAATCAAGGCGTACCTCCTCAATTACGGCATAAATGTTATTATCGTTATGTCATCCCAGTAGTATGAATGGGAATAATTGTTGTTGGAATTTGTACTCTTGAGTTTACTGAGAGGTAAAACAGAATTGTGCTCAGCCTTTTGTTTGTTTATAAAAGGTAGATTTGGGGGAGAGTAGTAAAGGGGAGAAGAAGTAGGCTAGGCACAGTGGCCACACCTGTAATCTCAGGACTTTGGGAGGATTATTTGTGGCCATGGGACTAGCCTGGGCAACATAGCAAGACCCTGTCTCTATAAAAATATTAAAAAATTAGGCATAATTAGGCAAAGTGGTGTATGCCTGTAGTGCCAGCTACTCTCAGGAGGATCACTTGAGCCCAAGAATTTAAGGTTACACTGAGTTATGATCAGATCATTGTACTCCAGCTAAGGTGACAGAATGGGATCCTATCTAAAAAAAAAAAGGAGAAGAAGAAGAAAAGGTAGAAGTAGGAGAAACCAGTATTAGTGCTATCCTTTATACTCAGTGCTACATAGACACAGTAAATGCTTTGGTTTTGTGAGATACATTTTTTAGTATCTTTTTCCAGCTTAGCTAGCTGGTACATGATCATAATTCATTATTTTTGTTGGTTTTTTGTTATTGTTATATCTGACCTAATAAAATTTACTTATTAGTTTTATTTCTCCCCAACTTTTTATTTTGATAAATTTAAAAACCTATAGAGAAGGTTAAAGTGATGTCCTGTATATTCTTCACTTAAATTTATCAACTATTAACATTTTACCATACCCTTGACTTTCTCTTCCCTTTTTTCTTTTCTTTTTCACTTACTGACTTTATCTCAAAATTGTGAAGGAAATTTGACATTGCTATCATGATACTTCATCTCTAAACATTTTACATAATCATTTACCTCCCTAAGAAAATGATCCATAATTCATCTAATATACAATCTGTCTTTAAACTTTCTCCGAAATATTTATTTAGCCTTTTTAAAATTAATCCTGGATCCACTCAAAATTCATGTATTGCATTTGTTATAATGTCTCTTAAATTTTATAGTTTGTTTTTCCTAATTTTTCTCCAAGGAAATGTTAATCTACCCAACTATATTTTACATTATTTTTTCAAAAAGCCACATCTTATTTGTATTCTTTGCTATCTAATCTATATAACTAGGATATAATCACATTTAATCCAAAAAATATTTAGTGGCATGTCCAGGCATGTGATGGCCAACTGGCCTTTTTTCTGGTCATCATATTCTTTTTTTTTTTTCGAGACAGAGTTTCACTATGTTGCTTCAGTAGAATGCCATGGCATCACAGCTCACAGCAACCTTAAACCCTTGGGTTTAAGCAGTTCTCTTGCTTCAGCCTCCCAAGTAGCTGGGATTATAGGAGCCCACCACAATGCTTGGCTATTTTTTTTGTTGTTGCAGTTGTCATTGTTGTTTAACTGGCCCAGGCCGGGTTCAGACCCACTAGCTTGGGTGTATGTGGCTGATGCCCTACCCACTGAGCTACGGGTGCCCTATCATATTCTTTTTATAAAGTAACTCTGAACTCGATTTATGTTAATGTTGGATTTTTTTTTTTTTTTACTATTGACAGTAAAAAATTTGTATTGTTAAAAAAAGCTATTGCCTTGTTTTTCCCTAAGAAACCCAATATGAACAGTATATACAGTTTACTGTCAGAATATTTTACCAGAATAGTGGTATGTCATGAGGCAAAGGTTCTGTGGTTAAAAAAGTTGAGGAGACTATTACATTCTTGGTATCCCTCTTGGAGATTGATGATGCACTTTAAAAATCCTACTATAAAGAACTAGTTTATTTTTTTTATCCTACCATTTCACTGTTTATTTGAGCATAGATCATACTTTGTTTTCGTAACTTAGTTATTAACAAATGCTAGTTTGAGGGGCAGGGTGCAGTGGCTCATGCCTGTAATCCTAGCACTGTGGGAACCTGAGGCAGGTGGATTGCCCAGAGCTCTCAGGTTCAAGACCAGACTGAGTAAGAGTAAGACTCCCATCTCTAAAAATAGCCAGGCATTGTGGCAGGTATCTTTAGGTCCCACTACTCAGGAGACTAAGGCAAGAGAATTGCTTAAGCCTAAGAATTTGAGGTTGCTGTGAGCTATGATGCTGAGGTACTCTACCAAGGGTGACAAAGTGAGACTCTGTCTCAAAAAAAAAAACAAAAGACAAAACAAAAAGAAAAACAAATGCTAGTTTGGGAAAAGCTGCTCTGGGGGATTTTTTTTATATAGTCACCAGTTTTTCTTTTCTTACCTTTTTTTTTGAGACTGAGTCTCAGTCACCTTGGGTAGAGTGCCATGGTGTCAGAGCTCATAGCAACTTCAAACTCTTGAGCTCAAATGATTCTTCTACATCAGCTTCATGAGTAGCTGGGACTACAGGCACCCTGCCACAATGACCGCCTAGTTTTTTCTATTTTTTTGAGACAGTGTCTCACTTTGTCACCCTTGATAGAGTGCTATGACATCACAGCTCACAGCAACCTAATTCCTGGGGTTAAGCGAGCCTCTTGCCTCAGCCTCCTGAGTAGCTGGGACTATAGGCTCCCACCACAATGCCCAACTATTTTTAGATATGGGGTCTTGCTTTTTCTTAGGCTGGTCATGAACTCCTGAGCTCAAGGAATCCACCTGCTTCAGCCTCCCAGAGTGTTAGGATTATAGGCCTGAGCCTCTGCACCCGGCCTTAGTTTTTTCTGTTTCGTAGTAGAGATAGGGTCTCACTCTTGCTCAGGCTGGTCTTTAACTCTTGAACTCAAGCAGTTCACCTGGCTCAGCCGATCAGAGTGCTGGGATTACAGGCATGAGACACCGTATCCAGCTAGTCAGCAGTTTTTTTATTTTTTTATTCATTTGCAGGAGGTGTTTAGGCATCCATTGGTTTAAAATTTGTTGTCTTCTCTGTGGCAAGAATTGTGCTGAACTATTAGGAAACAATGTGAATAACTTAAAGTCTCTGCTTTTGAGCAGCTTGCCATCTACAGTAAGATAAATATTTTTAAAATGTTCAGTATAGTATAAGCATTTATTTTTGTTGTTAGCTACCATTTATTAGGTATTTACAATATATGAAGCACTGTCCTAAGTGCTTCATGTATATTGTTTCATTTAATATTCACAAAAGCCCTGAGAAGTATAGGGTATTATCTATATGTCTCCTGAGCTTTAGTTTTCTGAGGCTCAGTAGAGGTTAAGCGTCCTTGGAGGGGTAGGGAACCTTGTGCCTTGGGGCATATGTGGCCTTCTGGATCCTTGAATATAGCCTTGTGACTAACTTCAAATTTTACAGAACTAATCCTTGTATCAAAAGGGCTATAATTAAGCTTTTCTTGCCCCCTTTGATGCTTGAAATCAGAAGACTGGAAGTTTCCCACACCCTTAACTAATATACAGTATATCTTTGTTGGAATTATGTACAAAGTATAGTGAGGATATAAAAGGGGCGTGGTTTGTTCTTCTAGGAAGTTAGGAGATCATAGAGAAGATGGTTTGATTTGTGTCTTTGAGACAGAGCCTCAAGCTGTCCCCCTGGGTAGAGTGCCATGGCATCACAGCTCACAGCAACCTCCAATTCCTGGGTTCAAGTGAGTCTCCTGCCTCAGCCTCCCAAGTAGCTGGGACCACAGGCACCTGCCACAATGCCTGGCTGTGTTTTGGTTGCAGCCATCGTTGTTTGGTGGGCCCGGGCTGGATTCGAACCTGCCACCTTAGGTGTATGTGGTTGGTCCCTTAGCCACTTGAGCCACAGGCACTGAGCCTTGATTTGTGTTTTAAAAGGCAAAAGTTGAGAGAGATGCACAGTGAACATCATTTACAAAGGCATAGATTATAAAACTGAATTCTACACGTATTTAGGTATAGGGCACTGAGCAAGAGGAAAAGATGGCAGGAAATGAGACTAAGGGCAAGTTCAGGCCAGATTATAATAAACCTCCTATGCTAGACTAAATAATAGGCAGCAGATAGGATTTTAAGTAATATGATAGGTTTGCATTTTAGAAAAAGTTCTCAAGCTGCAGTATGAAAGTTTGGAAGGCTAGGAGATCTTAGACAGTCATATCATCAATAGAGTATTGTGTTAGGACAGGTCATAGATACGTAGTACCCAAACTAAATTAGTAACTGCAAAATAACATTTTTGTCTCTGTGACTGATACAGTTTGAGTTTAATATCCTTTGTTTTATTAAAGCAGTTTTCCCCAAGTGCTTTAAGAAAAAAGTAATAGCCACATTCTATATGCTAAAATTTATAGGTTTCCTTTTTTCTTCCTTCCCAGCCTCCCTTTTCCCTTCCTTCTCCCTCCTCTTCCCTTTCTTATCCACTCACTTCCCTTCCCTTCCATTTTGGTATAGGGATTAGATTCAAAGATGTTTCATTATCTACAAATTGACAAATTGAATACAAAGTTACATGTCTTTATACATGGAAGTTAACAAATTACTTTAACAGTTTCTGGAATTGCCCACTAAATTCTTAATCTGAATAAAGCCAGAATTGTCTTATCAGTAATATGAGGGGAAAATAGAGTCTTATACCTCTGATTGAATATTTATATATCATGATACATTTTTCTGTTCTGTGATTTTTATATCTCACATTTTATTTTATTTATTTATTTTTGGAACAGAGTCTCACTTTGTCACCCTTGGTAGAGAGCTGTGAGATCACAGCTCACAGCAACCTCAAATTCTTGGGCTCAAGCAATTCTCTTGCCTCAGCCTTCCAAATAGTTAGAATTACAGGTGCCCGCCACAACGCCTGGCTATTTTTTAGAGACAGGGTCTCACTCTTGCTCAGACTGGTCTCGAACTTGTGAGCTCAGGGCAATCTACCCACCTTGGCCTCCCAAAGTGCTAGGATTATAAGCATGAGCCACCATGCACGGTATATATCTAACATTTTATTTAATTTGTTTTTTTGAGGCAGAGTCTCAGTATGTTGCCCTTGGTAGGATGCCATGGCATCACAGCTCACAGGAACTTCAAACTCTCATGCTTACTAAGCCGTTCTCTTGCCTCAGCCTCCCAAGTCGCTGGGACCACAGGCGCCCAACACACTGCCTAGCTATTTTATTTTGTTGTAATTGTCATTGTTTGGCAGGCCCAGACCAGGTTCGAACCCGCCAGCCCTGGTGCAGGTGGCCGGTGCCCTAGCCACTGAGCTACAGGCACCAAGCCAATATGTCTCACATTTTACTCAGACATTTTATGTGTATGTATATCTTGAAATTGTGCCTAGGGAAGTAGTGAATGGGAATAAAACATTGAATTTCCTTTTAAGCCAAAAGTCTGTTTGGTTTAAAATTAAAAATCTGAAACTCTGTAACTGGTGAATAAGTTCTAGCTATAGCTCGTTTGGCAAATGACAAGCAACAATGATCTGCTTTTGGTGAGTGAGTACTTTAGAATCTAATGCCTGATTGGTTCTTTAAGAGATGAAGAACTTGCTTAACATTTCATGCTGAAAGTAAAAAAAATAAGACAGGGAATAGTAAAATTCATATGATAGGCATGTTACTATTGACTATCCTATGTACCTTTTAAAATTACGGAGAGATAAATGCTTCACATATGGTAAAAATTATGTTTTGTTCTAATTACACTTATTGGCCATAATTTTCTTATGTTCTTAGGCCTGCAAAAATTCAATCTGTCTTGATTTATCTACTAATTGTTTACATGGAAGATTAACAGGAAACAAAGTAGTAAACTGGGACATTAAGGTAAATTAATTAATGATAAATGTTGGTAATATATAAGTTTACTGATCCTTTTAAAGATTTTATCTTTTTTTGATTGTTTTATAACTTTATTTGACGTTATCTGACAATCACCAGTTCTCATCCACGATGACTGTAGATTTTTGAAGTGGTCACAGGTACATAGGTAACCAAAGTATAGAGCTTGTTTGGTGAATCTTCATCCTCATTACGTTTTCTGGACAACTGCACATGGATACAGTGTGGTACATTCCTATGTCTTTGGCCCAAACAGCTTTGTTCATCCTGATATCAGTGTGCACATCTGGAGTTCCCATCTCCTTCATGGCAAATTTCAGAATCTCTTTGAGTGCCTGAGGGGCATGCTTTTTAAAGCCCACTCCCTGGATATGCTTGTGAGTATTAATGGTGTATTCTCAGGTCACCACTTCCTTGATGGCAGAACAGCCTTCTTCTCGCTGCCTTTCTTTGTGGGAGCCATTCTCCTTGGCTCAAGTAGGGAAGGAAGAGTGCGACGGATTGTGGGTGGAGGAAAGGCAAAGATTTTGTCTTTTAAGCACCACCAGATTGTTGTGAATAATAGATCTCAGTCAAAATGTTATGCATGCATATAATAAGAAGGATAAACAAATGCAAAGTTAAATGACTACACTAGTTCATTGAGTGATTTGTTAGAAACTTAGTTACCTTCATAAGGTATAGCAGGTTCTTAAATAATGTTTTATGGAGTTTGCAAGTTCTCCCCGCTTCTGTGTGAGCTATCATATCTTGTCAGCCTTCTTCACTGGGCTCAGATTTATGTTTGCAGCTGGACCTTGATTTCCATCTAGAGCTGTGTTTTTCAACTTTTTTGGTTCACTGCACAATTGAACCTATAGTTAAACCTCCCTGGCACACTTAAATCATGTTGATCCAAAAAAAAAAAAAAAAGAGTGGAAAAAAAAGAATATACTTTGCTTTGAACTACTTCTGAAAATAATTTAATTAATGATCTTTAAAAATTTTCACAGCATACCAGTTGAAAATGGAGACCTAGAGGCCTCTACTTGTTTTCTGAGACTAAGTTAACTGCTTTTGTCATGTGTATCCGTAGCATTTTATGATTTTACTAATCCTGGTGAGTAGTAATTGCTCATTTGCTTGACTATCCAGTGTTCTTTAAGAATTTTGAAGGAAGGGCCACTGCTTTTTTCACCAGTGCCTGATACAGGGATATTCAATAAATAATTGTTGACTGAGTGATTAAATTAGTAAAGATTATTTAGGCTAACATGAAAATAAGAGATACTCTATTTCTTAAATATAGTATTTCCTTAAAAGATACCTTAAAAGAAGTTACCCACTAAGTAAAATCAAGAGGAAATATTAAAGCCTCCTGTGAATGGGCCACTGGAAAAATTCTAAGATTCAAATCCTAATGTAGGAATGAGCCTCTTCTACCTTCTTCTGGGTTTTGAGGGGCTTTCCTGGACGTTGGAGCCACAGAGATCCCTTTTTTGGAGAAAGGACTTGAGAGGAAGATGACGATAAGGAGGAAAAGCAATAAGAAGGAGACGTGTGGGGCCATGGGAACCTGAGATTTGATGGCTTCCAGCCCCTTGAGGAATTTGGCTTCAGCGAAGAAGGAGGATGTGTTTCCACAATAACTTTGGCTTTGATTACCTAGTTTGGGATTTCTTTCTTTTTTTTTTTTTTTTCTTTTTGAGACAGAGCTTCAAGC
This sequence comes from Galagoides demidoff, assembly GCA_963574575.1. NCBI lineage: Eukaryota > Metazoa > Chordata > Mammalia > Primates > Galagidae > Galagoides > Galagoides demidoff. The sequence continues at coordinate 287 of CAUYQV010031478.1, read as the reverse complement.
TGTCCCCCTGGGTAGAGTGCAGTAGCATCACAGCTCACAGCAACCTCCAACTCCTGGGCTCAAGCGAGTCTCCTGCCTCAGCCTCCCAAGTAGCTGGGACCACAGGTGCCTGCCACAACGCCCGGCTATTTTTTGTTTCAGCCGTCGTTGTTTGGTGGGCCCAGGCTGGATTCGAACCTGCCATCTTAGGTGTATGTGGCTGGCGCCTTAGCCACTTGAGCCACAGGCGCCAAGCCCTAGTTTGGGATTTCAATAGCATCTTCAGTGATGGACCTTGCCTTCCCATC
>CAUYQV010031477.1:0-10452 GCA_963574575.1 Galagoides demidoff | reverse complement strand
CCGCCAGCCTCAGTGTATGTGACTGGAACCCTACTCACTGAGCTATGGGTGCCGAACCAACAATTCCACTTTTATTTACAGAAAAGTCAATGATTCTGGAGAATAGGGAGGATATCGTCTTCTTTTTTTTTTTTTTTTTTTTTGAGACGGAGCCTCAAGCTATCCCCCTGGGTAGAGTGATATGGCATCACAGCTCATAGCAACCTCCAACTCCTGGGCTTAAGCGAGTCTCCTGCCTCCGCCTCCCAAGTAGCTGGGACCACAGGCTCCCGCCACAACACCCAGCCATTTTTTGGTTGCAGCCATCCTTGTTGTTTGGCGGGCCCGGGCTGAGGATTTGAACCCGCCACCTTAGGTGTATGAGGTTGGCGCCTTAGCCGATTGAGCCACAGGTGCTGAGCTGGGAGGATATCTTCTCTAAGAACTTTTGGTCTCCTATTTCTCTTTGTTAATTTTTATATTTTCACAGTAAAAGCAAGCATCAGCAATGTTATTAATGATCATAGTATACATTAAACAGATTCCTCATCATAGGTTACACAATATCCTCCTCTCTTAAAGTGGTTATATCATCAAAGCTTTCTTACTCCTATTTTTTTTTTTTTGAGACAGAGCCTCAAGCTGTCGCCCTGGGTAGAATGCTGTGGCATCACAGCTCACAGCAACCTCCAAGTCCTGGGCTTAAGTGATTCTCCTGCCTCTGCCTCCCAAATAGCTGGGACTATAGGCACAATGCCCGACTATGTTTTTTTTTTTTTTTTTTTTGGTTGCAGCCGACATTGTTTGTTGGGCCAGGCTGGATTCGAACCCACCAGCTCAGGTGTATGTGGCTGGAGCTGCTTGAGCCAGGTGGTGAGCCAGCTTTCTTACTCTAGACTAAATTTTTAGTTAGTACTCCTGTTCTGTAGTTGGGGTGGGGGATAAAGGGGCTGCAGATATCAGTGTTGGAGCTATTAGGGAAGGAGGGTGTATTATTACTCCACAGAGGCCACATAGGCTGGGTGTCCTGCAGTTGAGCCAACTCTTTTTATTTTTTTGAGACGGAGCCTCAAGCTATCCTCCTGGGTAGAGTGCCATGGCATCACAGCTCATAGCAACCTCCAACTCCTGGGCTCAAGCCAGCCTCCTGCCTCCACCTCCCAAGTAGCTGGGACCACAGGTGCCCGCCACAACGCCTGGCCATTTTTTGGTTGCAGCCATTATTGTTGTTTGGCGGGCCTGGGCTGGGGATTCGAACCCGCCACCTTAGGTGTACGTGGCTGGCGCCTTAGCCAATTGAGCCACAGGCGCTGAGCCAGCTGACCCAACTCTTAGCATCCTGTGTTACTCCCAGAAACACAGGAGGCTTGTGAGTTACTGCCATAAGGTCCTATCCCCAGTCTCCTAGCCTCCCATCCTATCCCCCTATCCTCCTAGGAGGCTGCCCCAGCACCATGGTCCTTGGAACATCCTATCTCTTAACTTTATGACAGAGACCTTGTACATGAAAAAACAACTCTGGATGGTGGCACATGTCTCATCTGATCCTTTTCAGCAGTGCCCTGTGTGTAATAGTTATTTAGGATAAGAGTGGCCGCCATCAGTATAGTGTTCTGAATATTATAGTTTCAAAGTCTTTTATCTATATTATGCAAACTGTTGCTTCCTTGTTCAGAATATTTTTACCATGGTCAGACACTTCATACTTCTATAAGGTTTGGTGAATTAGTTTTTGTTGACTGGTTAAAGGTCTGTTTGAGGGATTTGAGGAACTCTATAAATATTGATGAGAGGTGTCATCCTGGTGACACTGAGTTCCTTATAATAACATGTGTCATCTTTCCCCCTACTTCCTTTTGCTTTGATACAACCCAATAAAAAGTTTAACGTTTTTACATTAAGTGTTGAGATATCTTTCATTAGCCTTATGTCATATTTAATTAAACTTGGTCTGTAGGAAACCAGTTTCCATCTTCCAAATGTTCTCTCTTAATCTAATCACATAGGATGAGCTGAATTCTCTAAGAAAAAAATTGTCATAAAACTTGTGAAATATTATGTAATACACAAGGGAAGCTCTTTAGACACTTGGTGCTCATGATGGTCTTTGGGGGCTGATCAAGTATGCTGTCTGCTAAGCATGCAACAAAATTCTAAACTCATCCATTGTGGCTTACATCTATAATCCTACAATTTGGGAGGTCCAGGTGGCATGATTACTTCAGGCCAGGAGTTCAAGACCAGTCTGAGCAATGTTGCAAGAACCATCTCTACAAAAACCACAAATTAGACAAGCATGGTGGCATGGGCCTATACTCACAGCTATTCAGAAAGTTAAGGCAGGAGGATCACTTGAGCCCAGGAATTTGAGGTTGCAGTGAGCTATGAACTCTAACATGAGTGACAGAGCAAGATCCTTTGTCAAGAAAAACAACAAAAGCCAGGTGTAGAGGCTCACACCTGTAATCCTAGCACTTGGGAGGCCGAGGCAGGTGGATTGCCTGAGCTTACAAGTTTGAGACTAGCCTGAGCTACAGCAAGACCTCATCTCTCAAAAGCCTGGTGTTGTGGTGATCACCTGTAGTCCCAACTACTTGGGAGGCTGAGGCAAGAGAATCACTTAAGCCCAGGAGTTTGAGGTCGCTGTGAGGTATGATGCCACAGCACTCTACCGTGGGTGACAAAGTGAGACTCTGTCTCAAAAAAAAAAAAGAATGTGGGAGGGACCATACACACTGGCTCACTTGTAGTACTCTGGGAAGCCAAAGTGGGAGGATTGCTTGAGCTAAGATGTTCAAGAGTAGCCTGAGCAAGAGTGAAACACCCATTTCTACAAAAAAATAGAAAAATTACCCAGGCATGGTGGTGCATGTGTGTAGTCCCAACTGCTTGGCAGGCTGAGGCAGGAGAACCACTTGAGCCCAGGAGTTTGAGGTTACCTACAGTGAGCTATTTTCTTTCTTTCTTTTTTTTTTTTTTTTTGAGCTGGTCTCATTTTGTCACCCTTGGTAGAGTGCCATGGCATCATAGCTCATAGCAACCTCAAACTCATGGGTTCAAGTGATTCTCTTGCCTCAGCCTCCCAAGTAGCTGGGACTACAGGGGCTCACCACAACGCCCGGCTATTTTTTACAGATAGGTTCTCCCTCCTGCTCAGGTTGGTCTTAAACTCATGAGCAAGCAATCACCCACCTCTGTCTCCCAGAGTGCTGAGATTACAGGCATGAGCCACCATGCCCAGCCTCAGGGAATAGATTTCTCAGGGTCATGCCTCTAGTATTTACAGCAGTTGAAGGTCAGTTTAGAATATTCTGTGTGTGCCTTCAATTAGCAGGTAGTGACAAGTGTCAGGGAGAAAAGATGGAAATAACACAAACCTGGTCCCTATGCAAGACTTCACAGTCTATCCTGGAAAATAGTTTCAAGTGAATTTAATTTAAATCAAGGGATGTGGGAGGCCAGGTGCAGTGGCTCACACCTGTAATTCTAGACCTCCAGGAGGCTGAGGGAGAAGAATTGCTTGAGCTCAGGAGTTGGAGACCAGCCTGAGCAAGAGCAAGATCCTGTCTCTACCAAAAATGCAAAATTAGCCAGTATAGTGATATGCACCTGTAGTCTCAGTTACTTGGGAGGCTGAGGCAGGAGGATGACTTGAACCCAGGAGTTGAGGTAGCAGTGAACTATGATGATGCCACTGCACTTTAACCCAGGCAACAAAGTAGGACACTGTCTTTAAAAAGGGTGTGGCAGGGGAGGTGTCATGAGGAAGCCACAGGTGCATTTAACCTGGGACCAGGTAGGTTACTTGAAAGGGAAAGGTTATACAAAGCATAAGACCTACCTACAGAATTATTTGGATGGCTCAATGATGGTGGTGATCAGTTGGAGAGAGTTTTTTTTTGAGACAGACTCTCAACTGTCACTCTGGGTAGAGTGCCATGGTGTCACAGCTCACAGCTACCTCAAAAGTCTTGGGCTTAAGCGATCCTCTTGCATCAGCCTCCCAAGTAGCTGGGACTACAGGCACCTGTCACAACACGTGGCTATTTTTTGGTTGTAGTTGTCACTGTTGTTTGGCAGGCCCAGGCTGGATTCAAATCCGCCACCTCTGGTGTATATGGCTGGTGCCCTAGCCGCTGAGACAGAGAGAGCTTTCAATGAGCACCTGGGGACAACCCTGAATTGTGAAGGTCACAGAGTTGCTGAAAGAGAACAGGAGAATAATTTATGTTTTAGTAACAATTTATTAATGTAAAAACCATAGTTTGCTTGCTGCTTTGTTTTCTCAAAGGAATTGTTTGCTAATTTTTAAATCCTTGTATACTATCTTGTAATTTTCTTCCTCTACTTTAAGGTAAACACAGGAAGAAAGCAGAAACTCCATGTTTCTAAGAGATGGAGTCTCACTATGTTCCCCTGACTGGTCTGGAACTCCTTTCTGGGTTCAAGCAATCTTTCCACCTCAGCCTTCCAAGCAACTTGTACTATAGGGGCATGCCACATTCCCAGCTCTGTTCATTTCTTACTGAAACACTGGGATTGAGGGTCTGTCTCTCATTAACTGATCAATGTTGGTGAGAAGCAGATGAACACAGATGCTCTGCAGTGGGCAGCAGAGCCAGAGGGGAGTGACTAAAATTTGAGACCTGCGTGGAGGCTGCAAAAAGGGAGGGACATGGGAGCTCCCCTGTGAGTTTCCCAGAAGCTTGCTCTCCCCTGCAGGTGACCTCCAGGTGCTCAGAACAGCCACAAAAGGGATGTGGATTCTGAGAGAACACAAAGCACAGGAAAACAGACTCATGTGCAAATTCATTGGAGTCGGGGAGAGTGGTTCTGTGTTTTCTGTGCTTGTACCTCTTCTTGTCTGGGACCATTTTCAGGACAGTGTTTTGATTTTGTATGTACAGAGTTGCTGAAATCAGCCTGTAATTTCTATATATAAACAAAATATGTGAAGGTCAGAGAGACTCATTTAGGCAGCATTGTAGAGAGACTCATTTAGATAGCACTCTGGAGAAAGAGTTTATGAATTTAAGAGTTTATTTAGGTAGGCCAGAATTTTTAATTTTTTTCAGGTGAAGAGTTTCTTGTTGAAAATTATAAGGATGGTCAGTCTTTATAGTGAAATGATAGAAAAATAATAATAGTTACTATTATATTGAGACGGAGTTTCACTTTGTCTCCCTGGGGTTGAGTGCCATAGTGTCATAGTTCACAGCAACCTCAAACTCCTGGCTCAAGTAATCCTCTTGTCTCAGCCTTAGTAACCAGGACTACAGGCGCCCGCCACTATGCCCAGTTAGTTTTTCTAATTTTTTTTAGTACAAACGGGGTCTCACTCTTGCTCCGGCTGGTCTCGAAATTCTGAGCTCAGGTGATCCACTCACCTCGGCCTCCCAGAGCCCCAGAATGTTAGGATTACAGGCGTGAGCCACCACGCCCAGCCCCTTTCGATTTCTTTATAGAATACTGCTGCACATAGCTCCAGTTTTCCCATGCATTTAATGTTTTTATTTTCTTGTTGGCGATTTTTAACTTTCTTGACTGAAAATGAATAGGTTGAGAGACTATGGTAGGAGAAAGCCTGGGTTATGCCTTCCATCGCTTTGTCCCAAATTCCTGATCCCTGAGAACATCGTATCCTTCCTTCTGTTTCAGTCTTGTCTGGTCTTGCTTGGGCTGCTCTTCTGCTCTAAGGAAGGGAGATCGCGCTTTTGGATACTGAGCCTGGAATTCCTTGCTTACACTAGTGAAGGAGGAACAACTGAGTACAGGAAGTATCAGCTTTGGTAATGTCTAAGGAAGCTCTGCTGAAATGCAGATCTATCCCCGCGTCCTCTCACTCCCACCGGCCGGCCAAATCCCCGGTATGGCAGAAGCTTTGGGTGCCAGAACTGTGGCCAAGAATCTCTCATTCCTACTCCACTGAGCAAAGATTATCACTTCTCCTGTCATCTAGGATGCAGGGGGCGGAACCTAAAGTGGTATCTCATCTGGCGCTGGGGCGGGACCCTGCTCACGACCCAATCAGTCGCGAAACCGGGCCGGTGGCTGCAGACTTTCCATCTTCTCGCGGGATTTTAATTTCTCGCGTACGCAGGGCTCCTTTCAGCTTTGCAGCTCTCGCAGGCCTGAAGCTTCTGTGTTGTTACCTGTGTGGCGCTGTTTTCCACACTGGCCACAGGATCCGTTAAGGAGGGACGCAGAGACACCCGGGTGCTGGGAAATGGTGAGTACGCGGGGAGTCCCGATACAGGGAGGAGGGGCTGGTTGTAAACGACCGGAACTGCGGGGCTTGGGCTGTGCCCGCGGGACGCGGGCCTCCGGGGTCAGCTGCGGAGTCTATGACCTGAGGCCGCCGCTGGCGCAGCTCGGCCCTCGGTCCCTCTGGCCTACGAGGTGGGGCTGGACCGGCAGGCGGGCCCCCGATGTCCTGTCCGGTCCCCACGCACGGCGACTTTCAGCCCTGGCTCCAATGTCCTCTCCGTGCAGCTCAGCGCCCTCAGCCCCGCGTCTTTCCAGATTGTGCGGTCACAGCGGGAGGGTCATCAGGGGAGAGTCCCGACTGGTTCTCTCTGGGATTCCTTTGTGGTGGAAGATGTGGTCAGTAGGGTTCTCTAGTTGCCTCTTTTTCTCCGGAGGATCCCTATTTTCCCCTGAGTTTTCCAGAGGTACAGGAAACAGGATCTGAAATTCACGACCCTATCCCCCATCCTGGCTCTCTCTAGGGCTGCCAGTAAATTCCAAAATTTCTGATTCCCTCCTGTCATTTCCAAACGTCATTCTTTCCCCTCCAATTCACATTGTCAGGTTATTTCTCCTTCGTTCTACATTCCAAACAGACATCGTATTTTAATTGTTTATCATTTTTCCTCAAAGCAATGGATGACTCTTTTATCAAGATGTGGTTTCTCTTTGTGGCCTTTTCACTTGAGAAGAAAGCAGAGAATAGCTGCCAGACATTCGTTGTGAAAAAATACCTGTGTCTTTCGCCTCCTTTTATCTTCCTAGGCACAGATACTTTATCAGAATGTCTTTGAGTTGGGAGGTTCCCCTTTAGAAACTTCACAGGGTGGTGTGTCTTCAGTGAACTCTCCTGTCTTTTTCTCCTTCCTGGGTTTCAGAACTGCCTGCAGCTTACCCAGGGTGCAGGTAGCTTTCCAGGTCTTTTGGCAGGTCTAGAGAATATCAGTACCTTTGTCGCGCCTCCCAGAGGACAGCTTGAAGTGCAGAGGAGCCTGCCAGGGTTTGCAGCTGGGTATCCTGGGGCTTGGGGAAATCTCCTCGTTTACCCTTACTCTAAATAGCCAATCCCTGGGGCACTCAGCTTTTCCTCCCCCACACCTAGTTTCCATTATTTGGAGACACTTTGGTGACCCCTTGTATTGCTGTTACTGAGAGATAAGAAAAGAAAATAACTTTTATCAGAGAAATTCAAGTCCTATTAAATGCTCTTGGCCCAGAGAGACATTATAATGAAACAGCAGTCATGTTCTATTTCCCCACCCCTCTTGAGATATGTATTCCTCTCTTCAAACTGCTTGCTATTGTCACAGTTCACACCCTGTGGCTTAGTAGTGCAATATTATTTTTGTAAACTAATGACAATTGCTGACTAACCACTTCCTGTGCCCCCTTTGGAGGGCGTGTTGGGTCATATATTTTGTGCCTCAGCTTCTGTCTTTTAAGTCACCTGGAGAAAAAACAGAAATAATTCCTGTCCTTTGGATTCTCTCATCCTCATGAAGGGAAAAGAACTATTCCACAGGACAAGGTAAACCTACCCCAGCAAGGTAGAACAAAATGCACTTAGAGTGTACAAGGGGGTACAAACACTGTGTCTTAGGAGGGTAGCGTATCATGGGGCAATGTCTCAGGGGATAGGATGACTTCACTGACACTTAAGTCAGACTTGTCAGCACTGCTTCTCCTTGAGTTTGTCACCTTCAAAAAATTTGTTCAATTTTTTTCACCTTCAGTTTTTCATTTACTAGAAAATGCATTTTATTAATAGAACTTTTTTAGAAAAGATAAAGAATTTTTAAAGAGGATTTTGGGGAAAAATTAATATCTACTTTTATATCCATGTTTCAAAAACTCTTCTTTTCTTCTTTCCCAGAACATGTGTAGTATGTTTGTTAGATCTATTTTCTGTTAGGTTAACTTGACATGGAACTCCAGGGCTTTGTCTTGAGAATATTATCAGGGAAAAGAAATAGGAAGAAAAAAAAAAAAAAACAGCAACAAAAAGTCCTACAGCTTTTTTTTTTTTTTTTTTGAGACAGAGCCTCAAGCTATCCCCTAGGTAGAGTGCATCACAGCTCACAGCAACCTCCAACTCCCGGGCTCAATCGAGTCTCCTGCCTCAGCCTCCCAAGTAGCTGGGACCACAGGCGCTGACCACAACACCCGGCTATTTTTTTTTTTTTTGGTTGCAGCTGTCATTGTTGTTTGGCAGGCCCAGGCTGGATTCGAACCCGCCACCTTAGGTATATGTGGCTGGCGCCTTAGCCACTTGAGCCACAGGCGCCGAGCCAGTCCCACAGCTTTTCCATTTTGGTTGCAGAAAACAGAATACATTTTAGACAAGAAACTGTGGTAAAAATAGGTAAATTACAAATTTTGCCAAAATGTCAATTTCTATTTTCTTGCAAGGTGCAAATTTGATAACTGTTCTGTTTCCTGTTATCTGAACTTGGTAAATTAATACTAAATGTTATAAGACAGGACTTGGGAACACCTGGAAGTACTCTACTATGAATATTTGTTTACTAAATGATTTATTATCATGGAAAGGTAAAAATAGTAATTAAATGATGTCTTTGTCATCTGAAAGGGGTGGATACTTGTACTTTTCCTGTTGAGCTATAAAATATCATTGCCTTACAGGTTCCTTCCCTCTTACAAACACTGAATTTGAGTGATTTGTTGTATTCATCAAAGATGGGGCATTTTCCCATGAAAAGTATGTATGAGGAGGTGAGTCCCCTTGACTGGGAATAGGCGCCTGAAGTCAGTGACTAGAAGAAGTGATTATTCTAAAGGAGTACTGCAGAAGGGAAGGAAACATTAACTATAATAAGGTCTACAAGCATCTCAAAGTTTAGGGAGAAAAGTGCTTTTCTTTTAAAGGGAAGAATAAGTTTAGAAAGAAGGTAGGAGGTAGAGGACAGGATGGAGAGTTCCAAATCAGACCCTAGATCAGAGACTGTTTTACCACGAGTCCAGCCTGTTCTTTGGAGGTGTCATGAAGAGGGGTTACCTGCTGGCTCAGGCTGAAGGTGGATCAGAGTTCAGGATCCTGGAGGAAGGAGAGAAACTTAAAGTATTCAGCCAAAAAGATAGTTTTGCTTCTTTTGAATTTTCGGTAAGTTAATATTACCATTGCTATACTATCATTACATTGAAGTGGTTGGGGGGGGGGGCGCGGGATTTCTTAGCCTGTCTGTTGCACACATGCTGCGATGGCTATGGGTCTCTTCTAGTAAAGTCATTCGTTCCATTGCTTGACTTGAGATGTTTCAAGTTCATTTTTTTATCTTGCTGACAGTATCAATTCTGTGTGTGTGTGTGTCTCGCTCTGTTGCCTGGGCTAAAGTTCAGTGGCATATGAACTTTAATTCAGCCACACTTAACCCTTTCCCCTCCTACTCTCCTGAAACAAAGAGTAGGCTAGGGAGCCAGCTACATACACTGGAGCTGGTGGGTTGGAATCCAGCCTGAGCCTGCCAAACAACAATGACAGCAGCAAAAAAAATAGCCAGGCATGTGACGGGCACCTGTGGTCCCAGCTACTTGGGAGGCTGAGGCAAGAGAATCGCATAAGCCCAAGACCTTGAGGTTGCTGTGAGCTGTGATGCCATGGCAGTCTACCCAGGGCAATATAGTGAGACTCTGTCTCAAAAAAAAAAAAGATAGGACCCTAACTTACCCAACCTGTGAAATTTGCCCACCCCCTGTGGCAGCACATAAAAGAGGTCTCTAACTTCCCCCAAGGGCAGATGCCTCCTATGCACTGCCCAGGCAGATCACTTTCCCCTTTCAGTAAATCTGGTCTACTCTGGTCTCCTCTCTAGGCCTCACTGCTTAACACCTTTCAGCATGATTGTAGCCCACTGCAACCTCAAACTCAGGGGCTCAAGCCATCCTCCTGCTTCAGCCTCCTGAATAGCTGGAACTATAAGTGTGTGCCACCATGCCCAAATAATTTTTCTATTTTTTTTTTTTTAAGACAGAGCCTTAAAATATGACAATGGAACTTTAATCGGGATTGCATTAAAATTATATATTGCTTTGGGTAGTACGGCCATTTACATTGATTGAGACTATTGATAATCCTGGCATAATTTTGGGTGTCGAGTTTTTTGAAGGTTCATTAGACATCTTTGATCCTTTTGTCGCTGTGGAGATTGGAATTTAGTCAAAATTTTTTGGGTGGGTTTATTCATGTAGTGGAGGATTGCGTTGGTCCTT
>CAUYQV010031476.1:0-55035 GCA_963574575.1 Galagoides demidoff | reverse complement strand
TGTTGCCCTCACAGCAATCTCCAACTCTTGGTCTTAAGTGATTCTCTTGCCTCAGCCTCCCAAGTAGCTGGGACCACAGGCGCCTACCACATGGCTCGGCTATTTTTATTTTGTTGTTGTTGTAGTTGTCATTGTTGTTTGTCAGGCCAAGGCTTGGTCCACACCAACCAGCCTCAGTGTATGTGGCTAGTGACGTAACTACTGTGCTATAGATGCTGAGCCAACTTTTATTTGTTTACTTTTATTTTTAATTGACAAATAATATCTAACATGATAATTAACAGTTTCTACTAGGTCCTTCTGTGTGCTGTGGCACTGTGCACGCGTCCTTTTCCCTCCGTAGGAAATTCCTCATAGCTGATGACCTTTATTTAGACCTGCCAAATTTGGGCCAGGTTTTATTACTGTTCAAGTTTTTCATGGAGTCTTTTGTGCTTTTCTGAAGTTGAGGTTGAATATAAAACTAGTTGGAATTTCCTTATTGAAAGTATCCTGTTATAAAGAGGTCAGATTAGATAATTTTTTTGTTTTTTGTTGTTGCCCAGGCTAGAGTTCCCTGGCATCAGCCTAACTCACAGCAACCTGGGTTGCTCAAGTGATCCTACTGCCTCAACCTCCAGAGTAGCAGGGACTACAGGCATATGCCGCAACAGTCAGCTAATTTTTCTGTTTTCAGTAGAAACAGGGTCTCACTCACGCTCAGACTGATCTGGAACTCCTGAACATAAGGGATCATCCCACCTCAGCCTTCCACAGTGTTAGGATCACAGGCATGAGCCACCGTGCCCAACTAGATTAGATAATTGTTAAAGTTTCTTAAGGATCTAATAGTCTGAGTTCTACACAATTTTTTCTTTTGCCCAATTGCTCTGCACTGTCCCTGCCACCCCCATACACACCTTGCCCATTAAGGAAAAATTACGGGCATACAAACGCCACATTGCCTTTGAATTGATACATGAGACCAAGAATAAAAGATAAATGCCGTTTTTGAAAACAAGAGAGGCTGAATAATTGAAACTAAAAATAACATTGGTGTTTTTGTCTTTATAATTCTCTTTCAACACAAAGATTATCTCTCTCTTTCCAGAAAAAAAAATTTATATATCTGAGAAATGTCATCTGAGAAATGTCTGGAGATGCCTAAGTGTGAAACATCAGTTGGGGGAATCATTTCAATCAACCCCCATGTCCAGTTATGAAGATGCTTCTAGGAGACAAGGACAGCTCAACCTTTGGTTTGGCAGATTTGTCTTTTCTGCACAAGGAGGTCCTTCAGGAAGGAACAATAAGATCTCCACAAGTCACTTAACTCTGCACTCACTGCCACAGGGTTCTCACCCGCACTATTGATACTGGGGCTGGACGACGTTTGTCACTGAGCAGCAGAGTCAGCGCCATCCCTGGTTTCCACCCACTAGATGCCAATAGAGGCTTCTCTGCCCCGCCCCACCTTCTCTCGGTTGTCCCATCTCACTGGCCACCTTGTGGACAAGAAGTAAGCCCAACCCTCACACACATAGAATAATAGTGTAGAGGCAATTGTGTCATCGGAGACAAAAATGCATGCGTGCGTATTTACTATTCTAACTAAAAGACTCCTTAAGACAAAAGCTACACATGTGTTCGAATGCAGCCCTCTTCTAGTTCCCTCACGTTCACAAAGGCTCCTTCACCAATTCTCCCCTCCTCACCTCCACCTATCATGTTCCTTAAGTCACAGAGTCAGCACCTTCTATGTATCTCTCTCTCTCCTCTCAAGGCTTCAAATCTCATCTTTATCCTGATGGATCTGCACTTTGTCTCTGGCCCAGACTTCCGCTCTGAATTCCAGACTTGTGTACCCAGCTATCTCCTTGACATCTTTCCTTGGATGTCTCCCAATAGCTCACAGTTAACAAATCTAAGAAAAATCTCTCGCTTCTTCTCTCCCAAAACTGTTTCACATACAGTCATGCTTCATTTACGAAAATGCCACCAACATCCCTGAAACTACTCAAATGAGTAATTGAGGAATCATCCTTAGGTGATCCCTCCATCCATTCTCCTCCCAAATCTAGTCCATCAGCACATCCTAAATCCAGCCACTTCCTCATCTCTCTCTGCTGCTGCTGTTCCCATCCCAGACCGGGGGCCAATCCATGCTTAACTCCAGGAAGCATCATTTATGTTCCTATATAGTGAATGACACCCCCTGGAGTTGTGCAATGATCAATTTGCAGGATTCTAATCCTAAATCTGATTCCCTACTCCCACCTATCAACATCTCTCACCAGGATGAATGCAATGACTTCCTAACAGGTCTCCCTGCTTCCACGATGGCCCCAACAGGCATTTATCTTTTATTCTTGGTCTCACACATAGATTTGAAGGTAATGTGGCATTTCTGTATTGTCGCTATTTTTCCTTAATGGGCAGGGCATGTGGGAGTGGACAATTGGGGAAGAGAGAAAATTGCATAGAACTCAGAATATTATGTGAGCTTTTAAAAAAAATGTACACTTCAATATATATTGAGTTTGTCACTCTCCAACATGAAACCCCGTAATAGTTTTTCACTGCTCATCACATAAAATTGAAACTCCTCTCTGTGATCCCAGGGTTTGCCTGTCTGGCTCCTCCAAATCTCTCCAGTCTTAGCTCTTGACCTCTTTGCTCCATCTTAACAAGTTTTCTTTCAGTTCCCCATATTCAGCAGAAAACTTCCAAAGCAGACCACTGCCCTACATTGACCACCTACTTAAGCTGACCTAATTTCCATAGACCGGACTTGCACCACATGTACGTATCAGTACGGTACACCTATTTCTTAATGTTGACCACCTTCACATGTTGGCCAGTTTGTTATAGACCCTTTGATGGTCAAATTGACAGAGGTTCTGTCATAACAAATTCTTTCCTGCCTGCCCCAGGGCCTTTGCATATACTGCTTTTGTTACTGAGAATACTCCTACCATTCCCCACCCTCAGTATTCCTGACAGAACTCAACCCTTCTCATTCTCAGTCTCCATTTAAGTTCACCTAAGCCCACTAAATAGGTGCCCACTTTTTTATTCTTTACCATAGCACACTATTTCCCTGAGAACATCCTCACATTTATAACTATATATCATCTGTTTTGCTCATGGTTGCACTGCCAGCAGGTAGCACAGTACTGAGGCCATATTACATGTTCAATAAACGCTTCTTAAGTTAAATGAGCACATAAGAGAGAGCACTAGGAGATGACAAGTGTTAATACTTGGTGTACACCATTGCTAAACCTTGATCATATTTTATCTTAACATTCTTATTTCCTTACTAATTCTAGGACAGAGGTCCTCAAACTTTTTGAACAGGGGGCCAGTTCACTGTCCCTCAGACCGTTGGAGGGCCGGACTGCAGGCCCCAGGATGAGTCGGTTGCTAAGCAGGACAGGCAGCAGCGGCAAAAACACCCGGTGGGCCAAATAAATGTCTGGGGTGGGGGTGGGGTGCCAGCAGCCTGTGGACCATAGTTTGAGGATGCCTGCTCTAGGATTTAGGATCTAGTGGGAAAAAAATGCATAAACACTTAAAAAGTATATTTGATTCAATTCTCAGATCAAATGTCATCTCCATAGAAAGGATCCCCAGGCTCAGTGCCCATAGCTCAATGGTTAGGGCACATACACAGGGGCTGGCTGGTTTGAACCTGACCCAGGCCTGCTAAGCAACAATGACAACTACAACAACAACAACAACAAATAAAAATAGCTGGCCATTGTGATAGACGCCTGTAGTCCCAGCTACTCGGGAGGCTGAGACAAGAGAATTACTTAAGCCCAAAAGTTTGAGGTTGCTGTGAGCTGTGACGCCACAGCATTCTCCCAAAGGGGATATTGTAAGACTATATCTCAAAAAAAAAAAAAAAAAAAAGAAAGAAAGAAAGAAAAAGAAAAAAGGATGCCCAGACATACCAAGGAAAGGAGCTGCTAGTTTGGGTTCCTACTGCATCACCTTATTTTGGTTTTCTCATTTCATCATAATTAGCTGAATCAGCTTTTATTTGTGTATTTACTTATCTGTCTCCCCTGGTGAGAGTGTAAGCTCCCTGAAGGGACCAAGTTTCTCCTGTTTAATGCTAGTTGCCCAATGCCTAACAGTTCCCACGTTATAGAAGGCACCCAATAAATGTTTGTTGAATGATAAACAAACATCTGTAGTTTCACTGCCTGTGAAGTGTTCTGAGCCACATATGAACTGTCAGGTGGACTTAAAGAGAAACTTTAATTGCACTTAGCATTTTAAGGGCACCCCAGCCGCATAGAGATGGGCTCCGTCCACAGCTGTCATGTGGACTTGTCTAGCCCCTGCAGAACCTGGAGTGGCCTCTGCACTGATGCTGGATGAGGACTAGGCCTTTCCAGTCTGAAAATGGGGCCTGTGCCTCATCTGTCCAGGAGAACAACTCTTGCTTTCTCTTTGTTAATCAGATTGACGGCAAACTTCAGCCACAATCAGTGAGTTTGATGCCGTGGGACCAGGATCACGTGACTTAAAAATGAAGACGCCACTGAGGCCAGTAGATTAACAAGAGAAAGAGGCTGAGGCCGCCTGTCTCAAGTCAGAAGTAGGGCAGTGAGACAGGAGAGAGGCCAGGAGTTGGAATACCAGCACCTTTGGGACTTGTCCTTTTCTTATTCTAATCCATGGAAATAATGGCTTATTTCCTAACCAGCCTAACCAGAGATAAAAAGAAGAAAATGATGTTTCATTATCTCAATCATGATGTCACTAACCAGACATTACAGACTGGCAACTCTTGGGCCAAGTCTAGCACATGTGGGTATGTTCTGTTTGGCCTGCCTGGCAAATTTTATATTTAAAAAAAAATCTAATTTCTTCCTTTTCCTCAAAAAGTAGAAGGTCTGACGACACCAAACCGTGTTCCCATGTGAACAGGCACTGCAGGCTTGGGTGGGATTGAGGCCCCCTCATTTCCTACCTGGTTCCCTTCATCTGTTTATAACACCCACCTGGCCCGTGAAGGCATTTGAGTTTGTGATCTCTCTTCCCAAGGGAAAGGTTCCTTATCTCCCTATCCTCAGATTTCCAAGGAAAGAGCATTTTTCATAATGTCTACCCTCAGGAGGAGGTCCCAAAGAGGAAGTTTCAACCTCTGGCACCATCTCTCCCAGCTCTGAGCTAATCTGATCGGCAAGACTTCTGAGGACCCTCCTGGACAGCGGGTTCACTTTGCCTCAAGAGCAAGAGAAGGGCAGACAGCAATGCTTCTTCTGTGCTTCTCAGCAGTCAGCGCCCCAGGTCAAGGTCTTCTCTGGCCCCCTCCTATGAAGATCACAAGGTAATAAAGTGGCAGTGATTCTCTGTTGAGCTCACTGGGCAAGAGCACTCAAAGGCCGCTTTTCTACCCGGTGCAATCAGGGGATGGCTCAAAGAGCCAGATATGTGGGAAGGGAACAGGAGACTTCAGACCTATGCCTTGTTCTCCGATCCAGTTTTACCAGGGAACCCAGCCTTTGGGACTTGGTGAGCCTTAGCAGTGAATGTGATATTTCAGTTCCCCACCTTGCAAACATCCCCTACTGATTTGAACCAAAACAACAGGAGGGCGCAGGATTCAGAATCCCTACCTTCCATGTATCTCAAAACAGTCCTTGGTAAAGTATGGGGTGGTGGTAGGTTCTTAAAGTCAGAATAAATGTGGTGCGTCTTCCTGAAGTGTTCACTTTTCTCAAAGATTTGGGGAGTGTGTTTTAGACTCTTTGAGCTTTATGTGCATATCCAAGTACAATCAATGAAAGATCATTTTTCTTGCTTCCCCAGTCTCGTGAAGTTTTTCATGTCTGAATCTATGAAGCATGTAATTTCTTATGTGTGGGGAAGGGATTGGGTAATTAGGTGCTTTGAGTCACTGGAGTGGAAGCTGACACAGTGAATAGAATCTGCAGGAAAAGCAAAGATGGTGATGATGTCACTAGATTTCAGAACGCCTGGGGACAGTCCAAAGTTTTATTTCCCCCAATTTATATTCATTTTCCACAATGATGAGATCCCAATAACACAAAAATACTAAACTTTATTTTTTGTCTGTTTGAGTAATTTTAGTGTCACTGTTCGGACACCTTCTTTGTAGAATAGTAACTTATAAATTATATTGTCAATTTGAACTATGCTTTAGAGTGTGAAAGCCCAGAAGTTGGAAGATGAAGCATGAAACCTTCAAAACTAAGAACAGTGACAAGGAAAAGTTAAAATAGCCCATATCAGCTCTTGCCACACAAGATTAACAGTAAGGCAAAGAGAGCCCTCCCACGCACATAATCCTGAACTGGTGTTGGGTCACGCAACACAGATTACAGCTCAACTGCTTACTTAAAACGGAAGTCTTTGATAAACTCCCACAATGCCCAAATTTTGGTCTCTAAACACCATTCCCTGCTAAAAGGAACCTAGGCTTTTCTCAAGTGGCTGGCTTAAGGTTTGGGGCTAAAATGTATAAAATAAGCCTGGAATATTTTGCGGCAACATCAAGGAAGCTATCAAAATTTAACAGGGTCAAATTAAGAAGACACAGAGGCCCCCTTAAGGGGCTCCGACTAATCAAAAACACTTTATTTACACCAGAGGACACTACTGTGCCAGTTACTTATCTGTTGCCTCTCATCTCCAAGTTCACTCCCCTGTGCTCTGCAAACCAAATGTGGCAGAGTCTCTCGCCACACAACCTCCTGTTAGGCTCTGCTCACAGGCCATGGTACAGAAGGGAGGGTTGCAGGAGGCCTTCCTGTCTCCCTGCTCCCTTTAGAATGTGCTCAGGGCAGCATTTGGCTCCAACTCCAGCTTCTGGGATTACTCCTAGCACCAGCCCTGCTGCCTCCCCCTTGAGCTGCTAGGTCCTGATAACCCTAAGACTCCCTTTCCATTTCCTTTTCTGGGGATGCAACTAGAGGTAAATGGAAAAAAAAGTCCATTCATGGTCCAACTACTTTATTTGTCTTCACTCTCTCTCTAATGATAATTAGACATTGTCTTCTAGGCATTGAATTATATTAACTGTTAATTTTCCACACATTTATTTACAAGACATTATATATTTTTCATCAAACATGATAAACCCTGGGGGGGAAAAAGTTTGCATTTGGAGACACAAAGTTTTATTTTTATAATTGTATACCTAAAATATATCAGTCAAAATGGCATTATTTTGTTGTTGTCATCGTCATCGAGATAGGGTCTTGCTCTGTGACCCAGGCTGGAGTACAGAGGCACAATCACAGCTCACTACACCCTCCAACTCCTGGCTCCAGCAATCCTCCTTCCCATGTGCTGGGAGTACAGGAGTGAGCCACTGCACCTGGCCAACAACAGCAGCATCCACCAATAACACTTTGTGCAAAGAAGCTGTCCTCTTGGTTTTTTTCACTATTCAGTGGGGTGATTATAAAAAGTAGCAAAATTATTGTGAGTGGTTTTTTTAATACTAGCTTTTAAATAAAACTGGGAGACACCCTGAAAGCTTATTCTGTTACAGCTATCTACTGAGGGAAGGTGTCAAGTTTAGAGCTTTTAAACTCGAGATTAAATTGTTATATTTCCTCAAGGATATTAGAAAGACATTAAGATAAGGTACATTCTGTAAATGGTGAACTAATTCCTCCTTTGCTCAGTGTCAAGGAGGGACTTGTGGAATGGGTTTGTTTAGCTGTTTCTGTTCAAGCCTAACACTTTCAGCAGCACCCACAAGGTCAAACTAGAAACATTTTTAGCACATGCAATAAGTCACTGCCACAGAAATGGTGTTCAGGAGTCAGAGGAAAAAGGGTTTGTCATGGAGATTATGAGTCGTTCATGACTCTTATTTCATTTACACCTGATAAAAATTATAGCCTCAGTAGTTAAAAAAAATCATCAGCCGCTTTCTTCACTGTGAGCGTCGTGTGCCGAGTACATGTAGGATGGTGGTGGGTCAGGCAGCCACTGTGGGATGTGCCACCCAGCAATGCGACTTCTCTACGAGCACACGCTGGTCAAAATCACCAGCAGAGCCAGGCTGTGCTGCTCCACTGCTCGGACAGCATCTGGGGACGCCTCGCCTCTGTGGTTACGCCTCATCAATCCGTGAGTAACCCATTCGATCTCAGTCCACGTATTCATACTAGTTTGGACTCCTTAACTGTTACATCAAGACAGAGAAGAGAGAGGGCTTGGGTACTGAACTGTCTCATCATCTCTGTCCAAATCAGCTAATTGAACATGACAATCTAATCTTTAAGATTCATAAAAGAGATTCTAAAACTCTTTAGGTGTCTTGACATTGTACTTCAGACAAAATCTAGATTCCCTGACTGTGGCCAAGAAGGCCCTAAAGATCTAATCCTGAGTGAGCCTCATCGCACTCTCCACGTGTCAGCCACACTGACCTCTTCTTCATTTTTCCAAAGAGATGAGCTCCTTTCCCACCAGGAAAGCTTGAAACACTCTCTCCTACTGTTCGGAAACCTCTTCCCCAGTTCTTTGCGGGCTGCCTCCTTGTCATCCATCAACTCCCCCAAAACCCCATGTCTCAGAGGATATCCCCTGACCACCCTATCAGAAGCGTCTCCATGCTGCGTTCTGTCACACCATTATGTACTTTTCCAGGACACAGATCACAGGAAGTTGATATCCATCTTCTCTGCTAGGTGGCAGAGCTTTATGAGAGGAAGAAACATACTTGTCTAGCCTATAGCTCAGCAAACTTTTTTCTGTTAAGGACAAGATAATAAATACTTTAGGCTTTGCAGGCTACCCAGTCTCTATCCCAGCTACTCAACTCTGCTGTTGTGCTACAAAAATAGTCATAGACAATTCATAAGCAAATGAGGGTGACTATATTCCAATGAACTTCTATTGATAAGATCCTGAAGCAGGCCAGACTTGGCCCATGGCCATAGTTTCCTGACGCCTGATCTGGCCCATGATTATCCCTCAAAGCCAAGCACAGCCCCTGCCCCACAGTGAGTGTGCTAGACGCTCACTGGATGAGGACACAGAGGAACGGATGCTGTGCAGTCAGGCTACACTGAGGTTTGGGTAAACTCAGGCTCCAGACTAGGGCTTTCTGTCCATACTCTACTCAAAGTCCTTCCTCTACTCAATTTTGCTCCTCCCTGTTCCTCAACAGTTCCCAGACTGACATTCATTTGCTGTTTGACAAGTCACTCTCCTCCTGGAGCTTCCCTGAATCTTATCTCAGAGCTATTGTTCTGCTGTTGAATCATCTGTGATTCATCTCTCATTGACTAGGACAGAACACGAATGTTTTCACTCTTATCACTTCTACTCCACTGCAGGCAGTAGTTATCTGCATAACATTTTTTTCTCTGTGAAAAGAAAGGAAATAGAGAAGAGGGTTGAATTCTGTCTATGAACATTGGTGCGTCCTTTTTGGACAGCAATTTGCCAGTATCTATGAAAATTTTACATGTGCCTTCCCTTCAATGCAACCATCTGTGGGATTTTCCCTCCCCTGGGACTATCTCCTAATTATAGGAGAATTCTATTTGATGTAGTGTCAAGACAGGAGGGAGACCTCCTTCTGTGACTAGCCAGCTCCACGTGGACTAACAATGATCCCCTCACTGTCCTCCACCCTAGGGTAACTTCAGTTCTCTGCTGCCTCCAGGGAGGTTTAACTTATTTAAGCAGAGAAACCCTTTGAGAAGGGGTTTCTCTATAAGGATGTTGTAGTCCTGGGGGTGGAAAGCTCTGACATGGTTCTCCAAAGCCCCTCCCCCTGGTCTTCATGCCCTCCCCTTGGGTACGGACTGGACTTAGTGATTTGCTAAATAGGAAATGGCAAAAGTAACAAAATGTCACTTCTAAAATCAGGTTACAAGATCCTTCTCAAAGGGTTTCTCTGCTTAACTAAGTTTTAAAAATACTATATCCAATATAGTCCCTCTTAAAGAATCATTGTACATAAACCAGATTTAAGACTGATAGGCACTCAAAAAAAAAAACTAGCTTATTTATTTAACCTAGAATTTATTTAAACATGGAGCCCTCTCTTTCCTTTTTACCTATTAACCTCCTTTGAAAGGAACTTTAGAAACAAAATAATGCCTGGGTTACCAAACCCACAGCATTGCCTCATCCTGGCTATTCCTGTAATATTCCCTGGGCCTGATACATCCTTCCCCTAACAGTGAAATACTGGTTCCAGGTAAAAGCTTCTTTATGGCCTCAACTACATCCTGACAGAAGTATGCACAGTCTTCCTTCAGGCCATCTCTAGGACGTGGTGTGATTCCATGTCTGCATTCTTCATTCTTTACTAAACCAAATATCGACATATTTTCCCCCCTCCAGCCTGTGCACTCCGTGGAGGCCAACTGTGTCCCATCAACCAGCATTCAGCACAGGCTCACACGGAGCTCAGAACCTCACTCAGCTTGTCCTCCGGTAAGCTCCCCTCTGTCCTCTGTCCTACGATCATCTCTACTCCACTTGGGGAAGCTGAAGTGGCGAGCTCACATTTGCAATCCGGTCTCCTGATTTGTGAGATTGGCCTCCCTGCTCACCACGCTACTTCCTTCTGTTAGGTGGGTACACAGGAGGGTTGGGGACAGATTTGAAAACCTATGACTTTAAAAAAAAAAAAGGAGGTGGGGAAGGCTCTGGGAGAAAAAGCACCATACAGCTTTGATGTTAAAATAGAGCACCCTGTCCTTTGGGGACTGTAAATTCGGAAATACTTCTGAGAGCTTACAGCAGCTTTGTCAAATTTTCCACCTCACGGCTAATCCCAAACAGAAAAGCAGCATCAGCCCAGAAGGGACCACCACTGGGCAAAGCCCTGCACTGCTGTGTGAGTCCAGTGGGGGATTCCTCCATCAGCCCCAGGCCTCGCTGTCCATCTCTCTCCCCCTTGTCAAAGCCATTTGACAGCCATGGCAGCAGAGAGGTTGTCTTTCTGTTTGGATTTGTTTCCTTCAGGCTTCACACCTCCCACCGTGCCCTCACTGGCTGTTGGTTCCATTCAGCTCATCAGTCTTGCTCTAAAATTGCTTTTATTTCTTGCATTTGTCTTATCTGAGGCTCTCATTACTTGAATCCCTCATCTGCACTACATGTTTCCCATTTGGCCGCCCAGTGGCTGCCATCCATCTCACTCTGCAGCTGCTGCTTCCACGCCTGGCTCCTGTGGGGGAGTTTACCCTTCATGGCCCTCTTGTTCCTAATACGTGTCATAGACTTTGGATCATTTTCACAAGGCCCAATTTTTCTTCTTGTTGTCTTTGGGACTTTGTCCCTGTTCAATGATTCACTTCATTGTTTTCTCTTCTCCCCATTTTCCCAAGAAACTCATTCCCAGTGTGTACAGAGACAGTTTGCTAAGTCTCTCTCTGCGGTTTCCCCTGGCGCAGCTCTTAGAGAGAAGCTGTGTCTCCAGTTCATTCCTCAAACCCTAGGCAGTTGCTACATAAATGGAGCCCTACATCCTGGACAATGCCCTTCTCACCCACAGTAAGGTCACAGGCCCCCATGCCTGTGAGAGGTGTGCGTCCCAGACAGAAAGGAAAACACAGCTGTGGTTTGAATGTATCCCCCAGAGTTCATATGTTGGGAACATAATCTCCAATACAGGCTGGAAACGTAATCTCTGATACAACAGTATTGAGGGGTGAGACCTGCAAGCAGAGATTAGGTCACGAGGGGCTCTGCACGGGTGAGCAAATTAATGCCCTGGGGTGGGCATGGTTCCTTAGAGTGGAAGTGGGCTCATGATAAAAAGATGGCTGTCTCACTCTCTCTCTCTCTCATGATTCTGTCCTCTTCACCTTCTGCCTTCAGACATGGGGTGACATAGCAAGAAGACCCTCACCAGATGTGAGCCCCTGGACCTTGGACACCCCAGCCTCCAGAACTATAAGAAATAAATCTCTGGTCTTTATTAATTTCCCAGTCCATGGTATTGTCTTATCGCAACACAAAATAGACAAAGACAGCTTCCAAGACCTCCACTGCCAAAAGGCCTCAGATGGTCTCCAGTCCTCCCAACTGTCACGGTTCCCTCAGAGTTTGTGGTGGGATGCGCACGGCTGAGGATGCTGTGAAGACCGCAGACCGACGCGTAGGGGAGCGGCAGGAGCTGAAGGAGAAGCACTTTCTCCCCCACCCCTGTGAGCAGAGCCCTGTGCCCGGGAGCCAGATGGTCTGGGGCATGAAGGAATGTTCTCTGTGAGAGAGGGACAGAAAGAGGGACAGAGAGAGGGAGAGAGGAGTGTTCTCTCTTCTCTCTGAGGAGAGGGTGCCAATCTCTTGCTCTTGGGCTGACTGCCTCTTCTCATGAGAGCTGCTTAAAATCATAGAATGAGCATCTGTGTTAAGATTTCAAATTCTTGGTTTGAATCCTGGTTCTAAGCAGTTACAGCATCTTAATGTATCTGAGCACCAGGATTTTCACATGTAAAACAGGAATCATGATAAATTATAGCAGGAAGTGAGATCGTTGTTACGAAGCAGAGTGCCTGGAACATCTAGGTAAAGTATAAAACAACAAATTTTCTTCCCCAGGGATGGGGGAGGGGCGATCCATCATCAACACACCCATATTATTTATGACAATATAAAAATAATATCTATTAACACCTATTTTGTGTGTATCCAGCATTGGTATTCTCAGCACTTCACACATATTAACTCATTTTATCTTCACAACAGCCCTGCCGGGTAGGCACTTAGAGTATCTGGTGCATAGAAGAGGGAACGGAGGCACAGAGCAGGTATAACGATGTGCTCAGGGTCACACAGCTGCGGCTGCATCATGACGTAAGAAAGGTAGGGTGTCAATAGCTTTCACTCCTGGATACTCTGCCTGGCTTCAGTTACTCTCCAGCCACAGGTGGCCCAAGATCTGGCAAGGCCCCAGAAAGCATTGGCAAGCTACTGCTGTGTCTGTTTCATTACTTGATTCAAATGTTCTGCCATAGTGGGAAAATTTCTCCTCCATCACAGGTACGTTAGCAGCAATTATAAGCTTATTTTAAAATTCTTATTAATTAATTATGGGCTTAAAAACACATGCCATATATGAACCACATCAGCTGTTGCTTCTTTTTAATCTCTGAGTCCCATCTGCTGGCTGAAATAAGAAGTCACATGAACAAAACAATAAATAACACTTACTGGCTGCAGTTTCTACTAGTCTAGGAGGTCAGTATCATTCAGTCATGCACAGTCCTGAGCTGAAGCAGTTAAGTCATGTCATGCCCGCATTAAGCTTTTACGTACATTCCACTGGGTGTTATTTGTTCTAAATCAACAGCTTTCAATATCCCAGTTCACAAGTCCTATGAATGAAGTGCTCCAAAACACGCTGGCAAAGATGTGAAGCCACCAGCACCCGCATAAATGTACAACTACTGTTGAAAGCAAGAAAGTGGTTTGGTAGTTTCTTAAAAAGTTAACCACACTCTTACCATACAAACCCAGGCTTTCCATGTGTCGTCACTTACCCAAGAGAAATGAACACATAAGTCCACACAAACACTGACACCCAAACTGTCATAGCATGATTATTCTAATAGTTAAAAACTATAAAAACAAATGTCTATCAACAGAACTTCGAGTAAACAATTAAAACATTTATTCAGCAAGAAAAAAATAAATTATTGATGCATGAAACTACATGAATGAATCTCAACATTATTGTGCTGAGTAAAAGAAGCCACACCCCCTCAAAAAATGATTCCATGTATTCTATAAAATAAAAAGTATTATACAGTGACAGAAGCAAATCGGTGGCTGCCTGAGGTTGGGGGCAAGGGAAGAACTGCCAAGATGTTTGAGGGAGCTTTGCTGTGCCGTGTCCATTGTCTTGACTGTGATTTGATGAATCGCAACTTTATGAATATATATTCATCAAATTGCACACTTACCTACCTATGTATGAGTTATAGAATCAGTTATAACCTCAGTAAAGCTAAGAAAACATGCAAGGAAGTATCGGATCACAGAAGTAATAAGCTTTAACATCAAAGATCAGATAAAATCAGAGATAAGGAAAAAGGAGAAATAGGGATTCTAAAAACATCACGTCAATGCAAGGTGGCTTCATTCCAACCCACTACACACAGCAAGGGACTTGGTGACTGGCAGCTTTGGGGTAAGGTCTTAAGAAAACAGTTATAAAAGAAGAAAAAAGTTTTCCCTCTCTTAGCTCCAGATGAAAAATCCCAAAGAAGAACTTTAAATAACCAACTCTTGTCCTGTTCTCCTTCAGCCCAATCACTGTGGCCAGAAGAGGGAGAGATAAGACTGGCCTGATATGGGACTTTGCTCACCTCAGGGGTAGGGAAATGGGTCTGTTGCCAAGAGAGATAGAGGCCCAAACACATTAACAAAAGGAAATCATTGTGAGGCAAAATGATGTTACAATTTTTGTCTATTCCACGCTCTTTTAAAAGGCTACCATATATTTTTTTCTTTTTTTTTTTTTCTAGTGGACTCTGTCTCACTTTGTCACCCTCAGTAGAGTGCCATGGTGTCACAGCTCCCAGCAACCTCCAGCTGTTGGGCTTCGGCAATTCTCTTGCCTCAGCCACCTGAGTAGCTGGGACTACAGACACCTGCCACAACACCAGCTATTTTTTTTTGCAGTTTGGCCAGGGCTGGGACTGAACCTGCCATCCTCGGTATATGGGGCCAGCACTCTACTCCCTGAGCCACAGGCGCTGCCCCATATATGTTTTTTAAATACATGCAATTTTTAATTTTTTTCCACATGCTTATATGACTGGAACAGAAATGTGCCATTCTGGTCTAAATTTTTGCATCAGGTGGGGAGGATGTTTTTATGGTATCACTGAAGAATGATCCAGGGACGCTGTTTGCTTCATGAGGCCCTAAGTTAAAGATGATAAATCAGTAGCTCACGTGTCTTCACGCCCTCTCTCCTAAGCACAGGGCAGATGTCTAATCAATCAAAGCACTCTTCCCACTGAACCAGACATGGTCTCAGAGCCACTCCCAACCAAGTCCCTAAAGGATCCCTCACCAATAAGCCCAGTTGCATCATTTTCGTAAGTAGACTATTTGCCCTTGTGTGGAGCTGTCTGAGGTTCCATTCCTCCTTGGAGAGCGGCCCTCCTTCCTCAAGACCCCTTCCCATTTCATTCATAACCACAGTTATTCTTCAATCTCTTGCCTATTCCTGGATCACTTCTCAGACATCTCCATTTATTAGCAAAAGTGAGCTTTGAGCAAGTTCTATAAACTCTCTGTGCCACTGTCTCTTTATCAGTAAATTGGAGAAAGTCAAAATACTGCCCCACAGAGTTAACATGATGATTAAGTATTATATCTTAATACAGTTTCTTAGAAGCACATACTTCCCCAGTCAAGCCTGGGGGAACATCAGAACACAGCTAGTGCTCCATAAATGTTAAATGTTATTCCTATGCTGGATCACTCAGAACCCCCCACGCCCCACCTCAGTCAAAACTTATCTATTGATGCAGTGGTTCACCTGTGCAGATTTACCTGTAATCCCAGCACTTTAGGAGGCCTAGGTGAATGGAAGGTTGATTAAGGCCAGGAGTTCAGGACTAGCCAGAGCAAGAGTGAGGTCCTCATCTCTACAAAAAAAAAAAAATAGAAAAAATTAGCTGGGTATGGTGGCTCATGACTGTAGTTGCAGCTACTTGGAAGGCAGAGGGAGGCAGGAAGACTGCTTGAGCCCAGAAGTTTGGGTCGTTGTGAGCTATGATGATGCCACTGTACTCTACCCTGTCTCAAGCAAACTATCTATCTGTGTACCATTCTTTGTACTACCTGCTGTTGAATTATCTGATACTTGAACTAATCTAAACTTAAAACTAACAATCATTTCACATTCTGTGTGTCCTTGGTAATATTTTTATTTTTGATAGATCTTGGACAACTTAATTATAAAGAGTCACTAAGATTGGATGGTGCCTGTGGCTCATAGGAGTAAGGCACCAGCTCCATATGCCGGAGGTGGTGGGTTCAAACTCAGCCCCAGCTAAAAACTGCCAGAAAAAAAAGAGTCACTAAGATGAACATTGTGGGTACTAGAAGAGGGGAACATTTCTGTGAAAGCAAAAGACTTGAAGTAACCCCAACTCACACCTCTGAGGTAATCATCTACACCACCTGCTTCCAGAATATTATTGTATTGGCAATGACTATAGGGATTTTCTACTGCTGTGTAACAAGTTACCGTACACGTTTTAGCAACTCAAGGAGATATATGTTCATTGTCTCACAGTTTCTGTGGTCAGGCACAGCAGAATTGAGTCATCTGCTCAGGGTCTCACAAGGCTGCAATCTGGGTGTCAGGTGGGCTACACTCTCATCCCGAGGCTTGACTGGGGAGGCTCTGCTTATAAGTTCATAAGAACCTTGGTTTCCTACTGGCTATCATCCAGAGGCCACTCTCAGGTCCCAGAGAACCCATACAGTTCCCTACTGGGTGCCTCTCTCCATACAAGGCTCACAACATGGATGTTTCTTCTTTGGGGTTGGCCAGAGAGTGTCCTACATGCTAAGAATGAAGCTTATATAAGGAAATGTGATCATGGGTATGATGTCATTACCTTTGCCATCTCCTATTGGTAAAAATCAAGTCACAAGGCCCAGCTGCACTCAGGTGGAATGGATTACACCAAGAGGAAGCCCCAGCAGGTGGTGCTCCTGGGGGCTGGCCTAGAATTCTGCCCGCCACAGTGATGATGGAATGAAGAAGCAGGGAAGACCTCAAGCCTCACATCTTCCCTCTTTCACCCCACCCAGCTTTCTCTCAGTTTCTCCCTCCCTCTTCTCTATTCCTTTCCAGTCCTCACACATGGCTGACTAACACAACGAGTTTCATTAATTCTCTCTCTATTATGTGACTTATTTTACAAGCACACTGCTAATTCACCTACAGGCTCCTTAATCAATGTGGGGAGGGGATATTAGTTTCCTATGGCTGCCATAACAAATTACCACAGACACAGCAGTTTAGAATCACACACATTCATCTTCTCATAGTTCTAGATGTGTGAAATCTGAAATCAGCTTCACGGAGACAAAATATAAATCAAGGTACCTGCAGGGCCAAGGTCCCACCCTCTACAGAGGGCATAATTCAGGATTTAGTCGCTTTTTCCAGATTCTGAGCCTTTATCCATTGTATTTCTTAGGTCATGGCCTTTTTTCCCATCTTTAAAGGCAGTAGCTTAGCATCTTCAAATCTCTCTCAGCCAAAGTTGTCACATCACCTTCTGTCTTCTCTATAGTAAGATCTCCTCCCTCTGCTTTTTACCTCTCTTTTATTAGGACCCTTGTGATTGCATTTAGGGCACACTCAGGTAATCCAGGATAATTTCCCATCTCAAGATCCTTAACCACATCTGTCATGATATCCCTCTCGCCATATATGGTGACATTCATAGGTCTCTGGGATTAGAATTTGGATAGCTTTGGAAATCACAGTCTGTCTACCACAGAGGAATTTATAAATCTTTCTATAAACCTCTGGAGAAGGAAGAGTGGCTGAGATGCAGAATCATATGGATTTGCTGGAAAACAACTGTAACACAGAGAAGAGAACCCTCAATTTTTAATTGGCCCAATACCCATAGAAGAGGCAGACCTATGCGTAGAGAGCTCCACACAGCCCAGGCAAGGAATCAGATAATCATAGAAAAGAAAGTAACTTTAAAGATCGCCTAGCCTTAAAAATGAGAAACCCGAGGCCTAGAGGACAAGAGCTGGTTACCTAAGGTCACATATGTGGTTTGGGGGGACTTGAACACAGGCTCTTTTCATGACAGCACACTGCCTCTCTAGTAGAATTTC
Organism: Galagoides demidoff; assembly: GCA_963574575.1. Lineage (NCBI taxonomy): Eukaryota > Metazoa > Chordata > Mammalia > Primates > Galagidae > Galagoides > Galagoides demidoff. The sequence continues at coordinate 37,203 of CAUYQV010031476.1, read as the reverse complement.
TGAAGGAAGTTAAGACATCTCCCTTCAATAGACTGCAAGCTCCAGGAGGGCATAAATGAGGAAAGGGGCGTTAGCAAACTTTTTCCAAGTGTTCACAGTAAATATTTTAGACTTTGTAAGCCACATGGTCTCTGTGACAACTACTCAACTCTCCCATAGTAGCAAGAAAACATCCCTAGACAATAAGTAAATAAGTGGGTATGGACATGTTCTGATAAAACTTTATTGACAAGGACAGACATGCTGGTCATACTTTGCTGACCCCTGGCATAGATAACAAAGATCCACACTAATAAGGGATGACTATATGCTAAGGGCTTGACTTGTATTATCTCATTTAACCCTCACAATCTGCATAGTATGTGATATGATCTCCATTTTATGGACAAAAATACCGAGCCTCAGATAAGTTGGTAACTTGCCAAAGGATCCACCGTCAGTGGTAGAGCTGGGATGGAAATCTAGACCTCCTCAGTTCAGGTTTTTACCTAGAAGCTAGGGGTCTTCCAATGTGGCTGCAATTAGAATCACCTGGGGAGCCTGTAACACTATCATTGCACCCCACCTCAGAGTATTTAAGTCATATTTTCTGGATGTGTAACCTGAGAGTCCCTATTTTGTTTAATTTATTCCTCCAATTCTAAACTATAGCCAGTGTCAAGGACCACTGCTCTAAGGTAAAATGCTTACTGTGGGTTTAATGAAAAATAAGAATGAGGAGAATGAGAAGGCAGAGGAGAATAATAATGGGGGAAGAAAAAAGGAGGGAAAAGGAACTGAACCCAAGATACCAATGGCATATAAGAAAATCCTGGTTTAGAAATCAACGTCCAAAATCCTCAAAATTTACACAACTGATAAAATGGAAAAGACGGGTAATTTGCATTACAAAAGGAGTTTTCACTTGTGGGTAAGGATTCTCTGCAGGGCTCTTTTAACAGATGTTTCCTTTCAAACGAGTAAGTGCATATCTAGAGACCATTAATTGCTTCAGAGAGCCTGGGAGATGGGGGGGGCAGAGATTTTAAACATTAAAATGTTTGGTGCCACTGGTAGTTGATGATTAACAGAAATGAAAATCAAGAACATCTCAAATTACAGTGTGGAAATGAGAATGCATGTCTTAATCACTCGGATTTGGGCTGTCTCTGCACCTGTGTTCTGTGACCATTACGGAATGCGCACCGGCCTGCAAGGAGATGGAGTAACACCTGCCCAAAGGGCCTTCAACATCTACGTTCAGGCCTTAAACTCCAGCCACCTACATAAGAAGTTTTTCTCTTAAAAAACTTAATAGTGGAAGCAATTGTTTCTGTCTATCCCCGTGGGGGTTGGGGTGGAAGTGAGAGATAGGGAAATACTGCCATTTCCAATTGCTGAACCTAAATAAATTGGATATGTCTCCTGCCACAGATGAATTAATGCCTTAGACCATTAAAATTCTTGTCATTTTATCAAGGCTTTTATGACTTCTAATTTCACATCTGAGCAGGAAGAGGGAAGGAAAGTGTCCCATAAGGATGGGAGTATCCAGAGATGAAGCAATACTCAAATCCTTGGACTGCAGGATTTAGCAAATAAAAACACAGGATGTCCAATTAAATTTGAATTTTAAAATAATAACAAATAACTTTTTAGAATAAGTATGCTCCAAATATTGCATTGAACATACTTATATCAAAAACATCTGTTGTTTATCTAAAATTCAAATCTAACCAGGCATTTTGTTTTTATCCAGCAACCCTAATCTGTGTCTAACACACAAGTGATTCTTTGGCCCCAGAATAAAGGCACATTTTGAGTTGATGTTCATTTAATTACAGTGACCATGAAGAAAGTCAACTCTGGTTCTATTAGCACTATATCCTAACAAGAAAAATGTTGCATTTCCCCAACACCCCATGTGTAAGGACAATAAGAGTTGATATTTGAGGTATTCCCTTTGTGGCAGCAAATCAGGGGCAAATGCAAAGTACAGACCTCAACAGCCATCCTCCAAAGCTCATGTGCAAGCACAGTGGAGCATTCTCTACAGGCAGCCCTAGAATTTTCTAACACTGGCTCCTCATGAGCTTGCTTTCTTCTGCAAATCTTATCATTGCATACCCCCATTCCATCAAACACAGCCCAATGGACCCACATCTCTGTCACTGTGTCTCGGTCCATTCAGGCCTCTGGAATAAAAGGCTATAAACAAAGTGGTCCTCGAACAACAGGAATTCCTTTCCCACAGTTCTGGAGGCTGGGAAACCTTGGATCAGGCCTCTCGCAGACTCAGTGTCTGATGAGGGTCCTCTTGGGTTCATATATGGTTCCTTGTTGCTGTGTACTCATGGAAAACAGGGCCAAGGGAGCTCTCTGGGCTCCTTTCCATAAGGGCAGCAATCCCATTCAGGAGGGCTCCTCCCTCATGACCTAATCACCTCACAGAGGCCCCACCTCCAAATAACATCACATTAGGCATTAGGACCCAACATATTAATTTTGCCTAAACATTCAGCCTGTAGCACAACACAGCCTCCTCAGGGCAGAGGGACACTGTGGTATGGCGACCTCTCAGGCAGGCACTTTTCTCCCTTGCCCCCAGAAGAGACCATCCTATCTTGGTATTGCAGACATGTCTACCTCCAATACTCTGAAAGTCCTCAAGCAACATGGCACAGCTCACATAGATCTGGAGTGTATCTCAGTCCTCCAGATGTAACATGGAGATCATAATCATACCTACTCCTAGGATTTCTCAGTAGATAAGAAGGTTCAGACCACATGGAATGTCCAGAAGGGTGCCTGACATAAGGTGCAGGATTCCATAAATATTGGCCCTTTAGCATCAGGGTAGGGGACATTGAAAAACTGTATCTGTATTTCCTTTCCCACAAATCCACCATCCTAAATACTCCACACCAAGTGGTGTCATTTCTCCAAAGAATTTAGCAGAGGAACTAGACTCACCCTTCATCCTCTGCCCCACGCAGGGAGAGAAGAGACTTTCCCTAACTCTGACAGATTCCAGGCTCCCTGCTAAGACCTCTATGTCACTTCAGAGACAAAGAGAGGCCAGTGAACACTGGCTTAAAAAGTTAACTTTCCCAGAAAAAAATTCAGAGGCGGGAGGTGTTGTAGTGCCATGTTTTTCTCTGCAGTGTATGAGCTGCTCACTTTCTCTTCTTGATAAAAACCAGGGGCCAGATTCTGAAAATGCCCGTTTCTTTTATCAAGATTGAGAGATTTTTTGCAACAGATATCTGTCCTTTGAAGCAGCCCAGCTGCTTCTACATCTACATCATCCCTTCCATTTCTTTAGTTAATTCTCTCAACTCACATTTATCAAGTACCTCCCGCATACCAGGCCCTAGGAACTGTGGACTTAGCAAAGAACAAAGCAGACCAAAGAAAGCCCAGCTGACAGCACCTGTCTCTCTAGGACTTAGAACTTGAACAGACAGCAACCATATGAGAGACCGAACATAGCCACCTTAGTAGTGCATGAGACCGAACGTAGCTGAGGTCACCTGAGTAGTGCATTTGCAGAATAAGTATGCAAGACTGCCCGACCAGGTCCTTGGGTCAAGTCCTGAACAGGCATTGCCTCCTCTCTTTCCTACTTGTTTTCAAAACTATAGGGTCCCTTCTCTGCTTAATTTCAGTAGTATCCATTCTGTTGTTGTTTGCAACCAGAAACTCAGACCAGTACACCTCTGTTGGGGAAAAACAAATCTACTAGATGATAGGCATTGAAGCTTTAGAAGCTTCTCTCTACTAACAACTCCAGCTTTATAGTGAAATGGTTATAAAAACATTATCAACTCATATAAGCTCTTCTCCCCGCCCCCAGAACGCTTTTCCAAGGAGATGAAACAAATGGCATCAATAACTATTTATTCTGGGCAAAGAGTGGAGGGAAGAAAGTAAAAGAATGTCCCAGGCTAAAATAGTTTGTCCACAAATAAACAGAAATCTGGCAGATAAACTAAGAGACCGCTTGGATATTTTATGCTCCCCATCCCTCAGTAACGGATTATCTTATGCAGACTGACGATGTAATAGTTCCACAGGCAGGGTTTTTGATCCTCCCTGAAGAATGAAGATTATGCATTTCCTCTCTGCCAAATACACAAAGAAAGCAGAATGCCAAAACGGGATCCATGCAGTGGGGAAGAGAGTCAATTTCCTTCCCATCATGGGACCTCTCAGCAGGTAAATATTGATTACATTTTCCTGGTGCCTCAAGCCATTATTTCTGATACACCTATTTGCTTCCAGATATGAATTCTCGCCACGCCCCCCATCTCCATGGGAATATCAAATAGAATGAGGAGGAAATTTTCCCTAAGGAAGCTTGACATTAGAATGCTTCTAATTATGAGCATTTAACTCACTTCTCCAGTATCCTTGGGAAATGACAGCAAGCATTTATCCTAAAGATAATTCTTCCCCTGATTCTACCTGCAGTTCAGGAAAACACAGCACCAAACCTGACCCAGAAGACAGAGATAAGGCCAGGCTCTGGGTGACTGCTGAAAGGCATGCCAGAGGCCGTGCTGTAGGTTCTCATGGGAGTCACTGATGCAGCCTCAGGGGCCCATTGGATAGAGAAGGTCAGGGGTGAGAAGACAGCAGGCCTGTTAGGGTAAAACGAGCAATAGCTGGTGATCAAGACTTCAGCCCCATGTGTGGTGTCCACACAATCGCAGGTGTCCTGCCACATCCTGTCTGGAGCAGAAATGCCTCCCAGGCAAGGTTCCTGCATGTGCCCATGGGCTTCATCTCCTGACACCAGACTCGGTCATGAGTTGAGAGTCTTGGTCTCATGCCCATTGACAAAATCTCCACCTGCAGAACCACAGTGTCTACCAAGCTCCATATGCTCTTAGTGTCCAATGGAAGGAGCCTTCCTGCCTGAGTCTGGTGTCACCTAGCAAGGTGGTACACACACCTCAGAACTATTCCTCCACCCTGGGATGGAGGAGTTTACCATATACTCCAAGGCTGCAGTATTACCCACTAGTGCCATCTGCACCCCTGGGTGACCCAGGGATGTTAAATCCTTGGCGTTTCCTGCTTGCCCTCTGTGCTGAGTGTCTACCTCTGTGGCCAGGAAAGAGAAGCCTTCTAGAAGAAAGCTAAAAAATATTAAGTAAGCAACCTTCAGTGTTTAAAGAAGAGTTCCCTGGGGATGTGGAGGAGCAATGAAAACATCTCCTGAAGCCACGTCAGTGTATTTTGAGGATCTTTTGTTGAAGTTCCCTATTCATGGGTTGACCAGTACGTATGGTCAACTACTGCCGAAAGAACCCTAGTTTGTACTACAGAAAGAGAGACGGCCTGTATGGGTTACTTAAACTTTCTAGTCTAGTCTTATCATCTGTGCCATGAGAAAGTGGTGTCTTCTCTACCCACTTCACAGGACTTTGACGAATGCAATTACATCGCTCCAGCTCCAATCTTGCTAAGACTATTTAGTGACCGCCAATATCTTTTAAAGCCAAAAATTTTTATGTAGTCCACACTCTCCCTCCATCCACATCTCCTCTCCCACTGTCCACTTCCTGGAACTCCTCTCCCCACCCCTCAATCTATGTGCTCCAACCTCAAGGAACATCCTCCCTCCTTGCAGGCCCCTGACTTCCCCTTGTCAAGCATTCTTTGAATGTGCCTCTGCCCAGAACGTTTGCCATCAGTGCCACCACCACTACTGCTATCCCTGTCTCTTGCCTTGCTGATTCATACCCATCCTAGAGTTCTCAGTGCAAAAATCACACCTCCAGAGAAGTCTGCCTGGATGGTGTGATTCTGGAATTAAAATTGCTGTACTCCCTGTATGCCTTGGTACAACATTCTCAGAAAACAGAGTAGAGAACTCATCAGAAGCCTAAAAAATGGGCACACTCTTCAATCCAACAATCTGCATGTAAGGATTTGTTCTGAGCAAATTCTTCAGATTCATGTAAAAAGATCAAGGGTATTCATTTCAGAAAAGTTACATAGGAGGAAGGAAGGGAAGGAGAGAGAAAAAGTAAAAGAAGACAGGAAAGAAATGAAACTAACTGAACATCTAGCGTGAAGTGACTGGTTAGATATGTTATAGCCAGCTGTCCATCTGACAGCGGCACTGTTCAGCCATGGGAAACAATGACACATATGTATAATTACTGGCATAAAAAGATGTTTGTACTGCCTTACTAATGTGGAAGATAGACCACAGAATAGTATATTTAGTATTATGTTCTGTAGTTATGCTCAATGGGGTCACAAATGTATTGGGATGTATTTACACGTATAACAAAATGTTTGAAAATATTTTTAAAAGGTAGGTTCTCTCCTTCTCTTCTTCCTTTGCTTCTGTGTCATAAAAATTTTCTGTATTAAACTTAATAGGACTCAATGCTAGGAAAAAATATAATAAGCATGGCACATTTAGCCATTCAAACAAATTACCCTTGCAGGAGTCTGCGTTCTTTCTCTTGGTTGAGAGAAGGAAAAAATTACATAACTGGGATTGATCACAGGGAAGCAGAGACATCCAAGTCAAGGAAAAACTAGGGACTGGATTTCCTTCTCAGCTTTTCTCTTTTTTGACCTATATCATGGCCTGGACAACTCTTTCCTCTCCTCACACACAATTCCATGTAACCCAAACCCCAAGCTAAATCAGGAAGGACACACAGAAAATTTAATCTCAAACTATAAGGCTCTCCCTTCTTCATATTCATTGCTAATCCTCCAAGTTACAACACATTTGAGGCACCTTAGTTGCCTTTCATCTGCTTCCCCATCGGAGCTGTCTCAAGGAGTTAATAGTCTTCAAACCACAGCCCGGAATGGTCGGAACCAAAAGGAGATAAGGATGTGTTTGTGCAAGCTGAAAAATTGTCCTGGACCAAACAGAATCAAAATAAGTCAATAAAAGCAGTTTCAGATGTGCGCTACAGAGAAAAACTGTTAATTACTGGTATTACCACTGATATGTGTTCATTTGAGACTTTTGTTCAGTAAAAGCAAGCGCTTGGTCCTATTACATAACCAAAATCTAGAGAATTTACAAAGAAAGGGGAGAAAATATTCCCAGCTTAAACTCACACCAAAGGATTGAAGGAAAATGAGCCGTGATATTGTCTGTGGATTTACTGAGACAAATCAGCTCAGAAAAGACTCTGAATGGGGCACCGCCTGCGGCTCAAAGGAGTAAGGCTCTGGCCTCATATGCTGGAGCACTGGGTTCAAACCCAGCCCCGGCCAAAAACCGCAAAAAAAAAAAAAAAAAAAAAAAGACTCTGAAAGTGCTCAGTTTCATTTGTGTATCATCTATCCTCACGTTTTTATTCTCTATGTATAAATTTCATGTTTGAAGGAACCTAGATAGGACCCCTTTTAAGAGACTTCTCTCCACACTCAAAATGTTCCCTCCTTATCAAAAGATCTTTGTTCTTTGATGAGCCTTTGACAAAAAATATACATATATATAAGACCACAGCTCTTAATGTTACAGAGTGAAGGCTCTGTAGTCCCAAAGACTTGGGTTCAGGGAGGCACCTGTGGCTCAAAGGAGTAGGGCGCTGGCCCCACATACCGGAGGTGGTGGGTTCAAACTCAGCCCTGGCCAAAACCTGCAAAAAAAAAAAAGATTTGGGTTCAAGATTCATTTCCTCACCAGCATAGCTTGGCAGCACCTTCCAGGTTATTGAGAGTTCCTGAGCATCTTTTCTCCTGTGCAAAATGAGCATAATACTGTCTCATAGAGATGTGTGATTCCAAATCTGTATGCAGCACTCAGCGTCTTCCCAGGAAAAGGAAACCACATGAGCATTTCCAACAGCAGGATTTTAATGTGGGGAATGACTCGCATGGATGACAAAGGACTGGGATGCCACACAGGCCAGGGAGGTGATCCTAATTTTAATGCAATCGCTGTGAAAGCCTACATCAGTGTTTTTCAACTATTTTATCTCACAACACACTTGAATCTATAGTTAAACTTCTACGGCATACTTACATTATGTTGACCAAAACAAAAAGGGGTAAAGATATATATACTTGTGCTTTGAACTTCTTTTGAAAATAATTTAATTAATAATCTTTAAAATTTTTCTCAGCACACTGGTTGAAAATCACCGGTCTAAATTGATGCAGAAAATATAAACATTCTAAAGACAGCATCCAACCCTGAACTTACACGTCAGAGTCCCTTGCTTCATCCTGGCTCTGCCAGACATCAACAAATAGCAGAAATCTATTGCAACCCCTGGGCCGAGAGACTAATGGAGCCCAAGGCAAAGTCTGGGCTGTCCCATGGGATGTGGAGCTGTGGTTGTTACAGAGACACCACAGAAGACAAACGGGGAGAAATGCCACAGTTTATCCCTTGCTCTTGCCTCTCAGGCTCCCATCAGCACCTCCTGTTGGCCAAACTCAGATGCAAAACTACAGATACAGGATCCTGGAACCATTTCCGGGGAGGTGGCAAAGATCAAGGGAGGGTGGGTCTGAAGTATTCAGAGAGGGTGCTTCTCTGAGTTCCTCTCCCACCTTGAATGTCCAGAAAAAATGACTCCAACCACAAAGGTGGAGGATAGAGATCTGATACTGGGTGTGTTTTTAGGATGGAATTTGCATGTGGAGAGTAAAAGAGGATGACATCAGGTTTTGGGCATGAGTCTCCAAAAACATGTGTAATAATAATTATTATTACTAATTACAATAGTAATTAACTGAGATTGGGGAAATTGCAAGTGAATTGTGCTTGGGTGGTGGGAATAAAGAGTCTGGTTTTGTACACCCTGAGTTTGAGATGTCTAATAGGTATCTGAGTGAAATTACCAAGAAGCACTTGGATAAATAAGTCTTGAGCCCAGGAAATATGTCTGGAGATGTAATTTTTTTTCATATAAACATATTTAGATATAAAAGTAGAGCCACCAACTTCATGAATTCATCTGAACTCTTTTGGCTGTGATCAGAAATCCAGCTCCAGCTAGTTTAAGGAAGAACAGGAAAATTCATTGGTCCACAGATATGAATGCCCAGAAGTAATATATTCAGATATAGGCAGATCCTGGGGCTCAGCTATTGTCAAGTGACTCTCTTCATCTCGCAGCTCTGCTTTTCCTCTTTTGTTGGCTTCATGTACAATCAAGCCTTCCTGCTGTGATGGGAGACATAGCTACACAAAGCACTAATACATTCTTTTTAATTGAAGTGAAATTCACCTAACATAAATTAATCATTTTAAATTGTACAATTCTGTGGCATTCAGTGCATTCACAGCGTTGTTCAACCGCCTCTATCTAGCTCCAAAATGTTTTCATCACCCCAGAAGTTGAAACCCTGTACTAATAAACACTCACTCCCACTCCTCCTCCTCCAAATTCTCATTTCCTGATCCTATGGATTTGCCTGTTCTGCATATTAACATATATGGAATCATTCACTATCTGACCTTGTGTCTCTGGCCGAGTGCACTTGGCATAGTGTGTCCAAGGTTGATCCATGTTGTTGTGTAACTCAATATTTCATTATGATATTGCTTGGATATTCCGTTGCATAGATATACCACATTTTGTTCATCCATTCATCAGTTGATGGATATTTAAGTTGTTTACCACTTGGGCTATTGTAAATAGTGCTGTTATGAACATTCATAAACAAGTTTTTGTTTGAACACCTGTTTTCAATTATTTTTGGTATTTTCCTAGGAGCAAAATTCCTGGGATATATGATAATTTTATGTCTAACTTTCTTAGAAACTGTCTAATATGGTCTTCACAACCACCAAAGGAATAGAGTTTCTCCCTCTTAAAAGATCAAAGAAAGTACCATTGAGTCTCATTTGTCCATCTTTAGTACACGTCCATCCCTGAACCAATCACTATTAGCAGGAAGATGGAATATTCTGATTGATGAATACGTGTCTACTTCTACAGTGAGAAAACTCTTTACCAATGCTGCATGAACTGAGAAAGGGGATAGGTGGTTTTCCCAAAGGAAAATCAAAGTGGTATTAACAGAAGAAGAAGGAAGAGATCCTGGAAGACCAAAATAAGGGATGGTTCCCTCACCAAGGAAGCAATAAAATAGCAGCTTCTGATCATGATATGGGAATGTGTGACTAAAATTTTATGAACACATAATATATGTCAGGAATTATTCTAAGTACTCTATGAAGAGCATTATTATTCTAGTTGCTCAGATGTGAAAAATGAGGCTCAGAGAATTTAAATAATGTGCCAAAGACCCCACTGATATAAAGTGGTTGAGGTGGAAGATTTGAACTCACATTTTTCCAATGCAGAATTTCTTATGCTTTCTTATCTATCATGCTGGTGCCTTACTATATCCAGGCACCAGGCATGATAAGCACCCAAGTCTGCATATTCACAGGCACAGATACACACACACATTTCCCAATGGCATGAATTAAATACACATCAGCCTCTACCTCCCATCACATGGCATACAAAACCAATGTAAAAGACATTCTTCCTCCTCCTTATCAAAGTCAAGGGCTATCTCCCTTACCAGGTGATAAATTTCCGAAAGTAGTCAGAACCCCAAAGGTCCACTCGGGTATCTTTTCAACTACACAATGGAGTTTGTGAGCTCATCAAAGAGTGCAAAAGTTCAATGTCATTACTAAGGCTTCTTAGTTCTTCAGAAGTGGAACTTCAGCTGTGGACCCATATTACTTCTCTTAATTATTAAAACTTTTTCCTAGAGTATTTAATTTGATTCAACCCCGAAGGACTGTTCTTTAGAAATGGCAGGATCTGCTGATCTTCCTGTACTCTGGGTGGAATTTCAGTCCTTCTGCTCACATGGTCCCTTGTCTCCCTCCTCTGTCTGAGCTGAGAACAGAAACAAAGCTGCACAATGATAATCTTCTAATAGGAAGATTTCAATATTTCATCCCTGGTGGTTTTGTCATTTGTCTCCTGCAAATGACAATCCAGCATCTCTGCACCCCCTAGTTGATGGGGGAGAAATGTTACTGCAAAACTTGTTTCTAATGATGTTTTATAATTGTAGCAAAAATGGAGCATTAGTAGAGCTGTCTGACTGAAGGGAAACTCTGTGTATCCACATCAGTACCCCAATGGCTTAAAAATGTGCCACTTCTTCATTCTGGTGACATTTTGCATATATACATAAAAATAAGGATGAAATTTATAACACAGAAATATGAGACATCCTAGTTTCCAGGGGAAAAAATCAGCCTGTTTATTTGCCTCTAGTCATTTTATAGCTCCACACCTCAATAATTTTTTATATGGTCTTTACTGTTTTCTGAAATGTCCCTTCCTTATCTCTGCCTATCCCAACATATCCCTCAGTTGCCTCCTGAGATCATCCAGCTCCCAGCAACTTCACCCTCCAAAGGCATTGAGTGTGCCTTCCATTTGGCAATTACTCATGAGCTTCCTGGTGACATTGGCTGTGTTCTTCAACTGAACTGTTTTAACTATTCACATTTTTTGGTCAGGGTCCTGGCCCTAATTTTAACCTTATCCTGACTTAGAGAAAAGATGGACTCTTAGAGAACAAAACAAATGATTGAGAGGGCTGAGAATCTCCCCTCTTATCCTGCCATGGTCTTGATCCTCCACTCACTCCTGTGCACCCTGCTGAGTGTGAGTATGTATCTCTATGGAAGCTCTGAACAACTACAGATATCAAGTACTTTTGAAGGTATCAAAACTTATTCCTTGGATTCTGAGGAGCTAAGCCAAGCAGGAAAGGGATGAAGGCCAATGAGTAACAAAGACAGTAAATAGACGACATCAAACCTTATCTCAGCATAGCAGATTTACCTGTCTTTTTCTTTTCTCCTAGACAGAGTCTCACCATGTCGCCCTCAGTAGAGTGCTGTGGCATCACAGCTCACAGCAACCTCAAACTCTGGGGCTTAAGCGATTCTCTTGCCTCAGCCTTCCAAGTAATTGGGACTTCAGGCACCTGCCTCAATGCCCAGCTAATTTTTGTTGTAGTTGTCATTGTTGTTTGGCAGACCCAGGCTGGGTTCCAGTGCCCTAGTCGCTGAACTACAAGCTCTGAGCCAGCTTTATCTGTCTTAGACGAATCATAAAAACAAGCCCTGCTGCTGTCCGTGGTCCTGAAAGTTCTGCAGTCACAGAAAACTTAACACCTCTCATTGACTTGACCCTTAACTCATAACTGCAACTACCATTGATTATATTTATGTGTTTTTATCCCTAACTCAGCCTGGCTTCAACCAAAATGTCTTCTGAACAACCTGTTTCCCAGATTAGCAGTCTTGGAAAGCAGCAGTGTATAAAAGTAAGGACTTTGGGGTCAGATTGGCCTGCATTTGAAGCTCAGATGTACAAGAAGAAAGCTATTAATGCCATCTGTCATCTGAAAATAGTGATACTATGTACTTCATAGGGCTGTTTAGAGAATTAAATGAGAAAATCTATATAAAGAGTTTAGCACAGACCCTGACATATATTAAGTTCCCAGTAAACTTAACTTTTTATTATAATGGATTCTTTAATATATGTAAGGTGTTTAAAGAGACTGAATATTAACCTTCATTATACCCTCTGTGTAGAATAATAGAATGAGCAGGTCCAGGTGGGAGACTGAGGCGGGTGGATTCCTTAAGCTCAGGAGTTTGAGATCAGCCTGAGCATGAGAGAGACCCATTTCTACTAAAAATAAAAAAACTGAGGCAAGAGCTTGAAGTTGCTGTGAGCTATGATGCCACAGTACTCTACTCAGGGAACCAGAGTGAGACTCTATCTCAAAAAAAAAAAAGGAAAGAATAATAGAATGGGCAAACACTTTGAGTTAATTCAGATGATCCAAATTCTGGTTCCAAAACACCAGCTGGATGATATAAAGCAGTATGTTTAACCCTGCTGAGCCTCCTTTTTCTAATTTATAAAATAAGTCAGATAATGTGTTTGTCAGACTTTTTAATATGTTAGAGGATTATGTAGATGCCTGGATTAACATAAATATGTAATAAACAATGATCATTGTGTTTATGGCTATGGATTTGAGAGGAAGGCAAGATGTTATTATTTCTGATTATTTATGAGACGCAATCTGTGAGAGCTGGAGTGCATACCAAGGACAAACAGCATCATGGAAGAGGTGCTTCATTCCAGGAAGCCCATTTCTCTGGAAGGGCTTGGTAGCATTCCTTTGTACAGTGAATCAATTATTTAAGGAAACTAGGGCCTTATTCATTAACTCAATTTCTTGACAAAGAAAAGAATTTTATAGAGAGAAATCCTGATCTTAGCCCTGCACACATTAATCTGGCTGTGTAACCTGGACAATGTGGGTCAAAATTGGACCCAAGAAAGGCTATAAATTATTCTGTCTGGGAAAAAATTATATTTCTAATTGTGAATCTGGTGCTGTCATTGTATTCAAAGCCCAGCATGTTGAATATAAGTACTTGAGTTAGATTCCTGTTGATTAGCATAGTTTTGGAGAAATTTAGAGACTGTCAAAAATCCATTTGCAGATTACAACTCTGGGAATCATTCCCATGCACATAAATCCCTTCAGAGGTACCTTCTCAGGCAGACAGACTTTTGGAGGTTGAAGGAAGAACTGTCCACTGCACTTCACAGTTCCAACTGTGTGTTAATTAGAGCCAGATGGCAAGTGGCAAGAAAAATGAGGACAAGTCATCTCTCCTTGGCAGTCTATAAGCCACGTGCAAACCCTCCAAGAAGAGCCTGCATTAGCACAGTTTCCCATCAAGGGAACACGCCTCCATTTATCAAGCATGACCTAAAGAATCCAGACATGTTTTTAAAAGCCTCTGAGTCCCTGTTGGCCACTCCGTTCCCCTGGGATGGGGGACCAATCTGTGGGAAATATGGCACTACTCTCTGCCCACGGTATGCTCTGCTCCTGGAACCCTTGCTCAAGCATGGGTAGAACTTACAAAGCTAATGTTTCAAAAGCCTGAGACAGCAGGGAGTGAGGAGTGACCCTATAGAAAGGTTGCCCCCACCATATATCTTCTGAAGAGTATCTGGAAAAGTTCCAGAAGAATACTGTTCTTGGAAGATAGTATTGGGCATGCATCTGCCAATATGTGCAGACACCAAAATTTATTTTTGGGGCCACAGTGGTTTGAGGAGAAGCAGGAAGTAAAGAAAATGAAGGGGAGTATAGTGACAGGGAGTGACGGGGGTTGAAGAGCTTGAGCCCAGAGGCTGGCACACCCAGATTTGTTTCCTGTCACCAACACATCCTGGGCTACGGTGAGTTACTTATTTCTCTGTATCTCAGTCTCCTCTTCTGTAAAACGGGTCTACTAATAACAGCATCCACCTTGCAGAATTGTAATGGATGCTGAACTACCTAACCCACGTAAGGACTTAGTCCAGAGCCAGCAAGTGGCGTGTATTCAGTAGGGCACATGCATAAGCATTTCTGGGTGTGTGAGGTGCACAGTCTCACTTGGTATCATGGCACTATGAACTAATTATTATCTTTTATCCATTTTTAACATTGAGAAAATTGAGACTTAGAGCGGAAATGGAGTTTTCTTTGCATTTTACAGCTAGAAAGTGGCAAAGTATGATTCAAACCTAGGTGAGTATGACCCAGACAAATTTAGCTAATTTAAGCAGCATTGGTGCAAAAAGCCCAAACCCTCCCTGGAGGACAGATTCAGATACACCAAGTGAGCCAAGGGGAGCACTGCTCGGACCTCTGAAGTTGCAAAGTGGAAACAGTTAAATTTATGAAATCACCCCCCCCCCCAAAAAAAAAAACCTCAAAGCACAAGAAAAAAATTCGAACCATGTAACCAAAATACCTTCAGGTTCATAAAACTGCAAATGTAAAATTGCATATTTTCATAAAGTAAAGACCCTGTGGAAAGGGCTGTGGACTGCCCACCACATGTCTCTCCACTGTTCACCTCCGAGGAAGCAGAAGGGAGTGAACTCACACTGGCTGAGCAATTACTGAGTGGTAGGTAGTGTGACGGGTGTTTTGTATAGATCTTATCACTTCAATCATCAGATAACACTAGTAGATTTGTATTACAATCATGCACTGCATAAAGAGGTTTCTGCCAACAACAAACCATGTGTATGACAGTCATCCCGTAAGATTTTCAAACCAGATTTTTACTATACCTTTTTTGTGTTTAGATACACAGCTGTTTACCTATATGTTACAACTGCCCTCAGTAACATTCTGTACAAGTTTGTGGTCTAGGAGACACAAGCCACCCACGCAGCCTCTGTACACTGTACCACCTAAGTTTGTGAACGTATACTCTATGATGTTTTCACAATGAAATCACCTAACAGTGCAACTGTCAGAATACATCAATGTGAAGTGACACATGACTGTGTCAGCTACGCTTCACTAGGAGTAAACTGAGAGCCCAGGTAGGCAGCTTGCTCAGGTCACTGAGAAGGGAACAGGCCATGGAACCCAGGCTTGGCTACGCCAAGCACCACTTCACATGCGTTGTTCACATTGTCTATGATAAGATGTGTACCCCTAGAGGTGTTCTAAGCTCTCCTTCCATCCATACTGGACTTTCCCAGAGCCAACATTCCTTAAGAAAAATTAACTATTCAATGGCATTGATACCATCACTGAGACCTGTGTGGGCGTGCAGTCTCAGAAATAGAAATGCTTTCCCAGACTCTAGGTAACCTCCAGGTTCAGGGTAAAGTACAAGCTTCTTTTTTATTCTTATTAAGTAGTATACTCTACTCTGTAACTCCTATGTCTCATTTTTGAGACTTGCTTAAGTGTAAAATTCTCATTCTCTGTGACCTTTATGCTCTTGGAAATTACACTGCACTGAACCTGAAGTTTAATTATTGTAAAGGGGTCAGCTATGTAAAAAGATAGACTTGAGGTTTTGCCAATGCAAAATCCCACCTGATAGGATAATGCGTTTTGTTATGGGTTTATGGCAAAATTGCAGTTGAATGAATTATGCCATGCTGGGGAATGATATATCTTTTTGAACTTTTTGAACAAACCTTTTTTCTTGTGGCTTAGTAAGTTAGCTCTAAAAATTTTTTCTAGACAAAACCTGACTTGCAAAATGTTGTTTTTAAATTATGTATCCTTTAAGAGCACTAATCAGTCTTTTCTGGAATTCACCAAACTAAAACACTTTCCATTTTTAATTAAAGCAACTTTTTTTATATAGCACTAAGGTGACCTCTTCTATATTGAGGACAGGTTCCTCAGAGGAAAGGCAGACTCAAGCACTGGCTCACCTATTTTGAAATATGGGAGGAAGACATATCAGACCCCACGCAAGAGAGTAAGAAAAATTTAGCTAAAAGTTTCAACAAAGTCTGAGTGTGGGCTACATGAAATTATAGACCCTTATTGTTTACAGACACTAGGGAAGCTTGCACACACTCACAGCCTCTTCTCCACAGACCTCCAACGGGTACTTCAGAGGAAGAGCAGACACCAGGAGAGATCATCTCTGGGTGATTTAGTCCTCCAGTGTTGCTGGGCTAAATTCAAGAATGCCCAGTTGAACAAAACCTTTAAGAGGACAGGAGTGGGACAGCAAATCCGGGACACAGCTGAAGACCCACTGCAGACAGGTAGAGGGCAAAAGAAAGTATACTCTACCCTGTGGAGGGACGTGAAGCAGTCACATAACAATGAAGAGATCAACTTACCCACACAGTGTATATGTGTGTGACAAAAGAATTTTAAATATATGGGGGGGGAACAAATAGAATTGAAGTAAGAAATAAACAAATCCAACAAATATAGGTGGAGATGAAAACACTCCTCTGTCAGTAATGATAGGATGTGTAAAAAGGAAATAATACAGAAGGCTTGGACAAAACCACTAATAAACTTGACCTAGTTGATATTTATAAAGCCCCTAACAACAGAATAATATGTATCTTTTAAGTGCACATGGAATATTCCCCCAAATATACCATTTTCCATCTGCAAGTCTACAGAGTTTTTTTTTTTTTAAGAAAAGCAAAGTAGGAAAGATTCATTCTTTAGAACACTGTTATTCTAAAATTAAACCAGACAAAGAAATCACCAAAATTAGGAAGAAGGAAGAGGAGAGGGAAACTATAGAACAGAATTGTCTGATAGAATTTTCTACTCTCATGGAAATAGATGCATTAGCCAATATGGTGGCCACCAGCTACTATGGCTACTAAGTCCTTGAAATGTGCTAATGGGACTGAGGAAATAAATTTCTAATTTTCTATCATAACTTAATCCATTTGTATTTAAATGGGTACAGCACATGTGGCTAAAGGTTATTATATTGGATAGTACAACTATTGAATAATGTCTATAATGAACAGAGATGCAACTACACTCAAAAATATTAGCAAATGATATCCAGCAACTTATAAGAAGAATAAGACATCCTGACTGAATCAGGTTTATCCTGGGAATGTGAGGTTAGCTCAGCATTCAAAAATCAATACATGTATTTCACCATAATGCCAGACTAAAGAAGGAAACCATGCAATTCTATCAGGAGATTCAGAAAAAGAAGTCAGTCAAAAAAAATTCTACATCCATTCATAATAAGAGCTCTTAGCAGGCTAGAAGTTAAAGGCAACTTCTTCAGTCTGGTAAAGGATATCTACAAAAAATTCAGGTAGTCTTAAAGTCTAACACTTGGCTGCTAAGATCAGGAACAAGGAAAGAACATCCACTCTCATTAGTCCTTGTTAGCATTGCACTAGAGGCTGTGGCTAAAGCAATACAGTAAGAAAAAGATTAAAATGCACACAGGTCCTTCCACATAGTAAGTTATCTCCAAATGGCTCTTTCTCTAATACCCTCTCCTTAGAACGCCATAAACTCTTGAGTCAAAACTTCAAACTAAAACTTCGGGCTCAAGTTCCATAAGTCAACAGAACCTTAAGTCTTTTCTCCCCAAAAATAATTTTTTAAGATTTCTTTTGTCTTCCACTAAGAGATCTGTGTTATCATATATCTTCCTTTATCAGTTATGCACAAAAAGATACTTCAGGGTAGTTTTCTTTCTTTTTAATTGATATATAATAGATGTACACATTTTCATAGTACATGTGGTAATTTAACATATTCACATACTTTAGTGTAATTGGGATATCCATCACCTAAAATATTTGCCTTTTCTTTATGCTAGAAACATTTGAATTACTCTTTTCCTGCTATTTTGGAATATATAATACATTTTTGTAAACTTTAGTAACCCTACTGCCTATGGAACAGTAGGTGTCATTTCTTCTGACTGTATATTTGTACCCAAGGTGATTTTCATGTCTGTTGATTCACTTCCAGGGACCCAAGTTCAGGCAAAAATATAAGAAAAAGGTTATAGTTGAATTCCCCAAACACACAGGGTTCATTTGCAGACACAAGTGCTTCATTAAAGGCATGTTCCCAGGAGAAACCAATGAAGGGGAAGCAAGACAGGGAAGGAGAGAGAGCCCAGAAGGGGTTCAAGGGCAAGCAAAATCCCACAAAAGAGAGCTTGAGCCCCTTCAGCATGAAGTATCTATGAAGTGTAAGTTGTACCTCAAAGCTGTCCCAAGCCAAGGCAGGGACAGGGAGGCAGGCTTTCATGCATCTAGTCTTTGGTTTATGGCTACCCCAGAGAGACAAAAATGTCCAGACACTTTCCTTGTCAGGCTCCAATAACCCAAGAACTGTCCTCCAAGAAGAGCTACAGATGTGAGCTGTTGGGGGTAAAAGCAAACCAAAAGCTTCAGGTCACGCAAATACAGAATCCAATCAGATCTGGGCAGAGCACCAACTCAATTCTCCACATTTGTTTACTGAGCACCTACTTTGAACCAGAGCTCCTGCTAGACCCTTTACAAACATTATCTCGCTTAATCCCCATAACTACACTGAAAGATCTGCAGTATTACTTCCATATTCTTATTTAATCCTGACAACAACTCTATGAGATATCTCTTACTAGTTCCATTGTAAAGATTAGAGCACTAAAGCTCAGAGAGGTCAAGTTAATTCCTCAAGATGACATAACTGATAAGTGTTAGGGGTGAGGTTCAAGTAAGGGTCTACTGTTCGGTTGGTTTTTGTTTGTTTGTTTTTAGCGTGTCGTGTACCTCTTCCTCCACTCTTGCCATTCTTACCATCAATACTGAAGTCCTTCCTGCTGCCCATGATTCCACAAGCAATTTCTCCCACTCAGGCCATTCTCACTGTCCACCTCTAGGTCCTTATCTAAACTTAGCTTCTAGGTCCCTATCTAAACGTAGCTTCTTGTGTCTCAGGCCTGGTCTGTCAATGCCCTGCTCTCTACTGCCTGTCCAGTTGGGAAAGACTTCCTTGATAGAATTCCAGCCAGAGATTAATAATTGAGATTAAAAGGGTAGAATTATTTGTCTCAATGAATGGAATTCCAGCTAGTCTCAAGAATCCAGATTGAAACTCAGTGGGAAGCAGACTATACAAGATTCTTGTTTGACCACGTGACAAGGAAGCCAAAGACAGTAGTCTTTGAAGAAAGCTTTATTCCAAGTGTTCTCTCTACACCTGTCACATGCTCTTACCCAGTTACTTAGAGTCTTCTTCACTCATTCTGCTTCCCAAGGCACAGCCAGAAGGAAGGTCTCCAGTTTCTCCACTGGAGTAGCCCAGCTCCTTCTCCTCACCTCTTCTCTGGATGACCAACCCCAGAGCAAAGCACATCAAACTAATAGGCAGTTTTTCTCATGCCTTAAGGGTGAGCCGTAGACAAATTCCTTCCACTAGACAGAACCCCAAGAGTTTCAGGCCAAACAAAGATTGGCGAGGCTGCCAGTGTGTGGGGACAGGTATGGCCACATTGCAGGTAACCAGAGCTGCCTCTAAAAGCCTCATAAACATTGGCTACAAAATGACAGTGAGAACAAAAGGGCATCAAAGGGCATCTCATGAGACTGGAGAAGCAGAAATAAAACAGAGGATATCTCACCAAACAGCAAAGAGCAGCTAGTGGCCAGTGAGCGTGCAGCCACACACCTTCTATCATTTGTATATCTTTTATTTATATGTCACCTTGAGCCTTACATATTCTCATGAAATCCCCACTTTACAGATGCAGAAAACAAGGCTCAGAGAGATTGAGGACTTGTCTGGGGTCACACAGTACTTGGAAGTTATAGTCAGGGGTGTCTGTCAGGCTCTGAGCCACACTCTGTTACAGAGCTCTGGCCATAGCAAAGTGCTCAGTGTCTCGAGTCTGGTTGCCTTTAAACCCCAGATGTGCAACTCCTTGGCTGTGCAGCTTGCTATGGGCTGCTATAACAAAGTCTGACAAACAGAAATTGATTATCTCATGGTTCTAGAAGCCACAAGTCCAAAGTCAAGTTCTGACAGTGGGGTCGTTTTCTTCTGACAGGATGTGCTGCGTGCACTGGGCCTGACTCCGGGGGGTTGCTGGTAGTCTTTGGCATTCTTTGGCATTCTTATTAGAGCCTTACCCAGTCTCTGCTGTCACCCTGTGTGCATCTCTGGGTCCAAATTTCCCTTTTTTATAAGCACACCAGTTATATTGGATTAGGGCCCACCTTAACGATCTCATCTTAACTAATTTTACCTGCCTTCATGCCATTTCAAAATAATAGTAACATTCTCAGATCCTAGGGGTTAATATTTCAACATATAAATGGGTGCGGGAATACAATGCAAGCCATAACAGTTAGCAATTATTTTTTTCTCTATCTATCAGCTTATTAATGTACCAAATGGAACTATTATAATATTGTGAAGATACCATGGTGCTCTACCAAGGGCAACAAAGTAAAAAAAAAAATAAATAAATAAAAAACACAAAGCACCCAGAACATGGGCCAGCAAGCTATCACCTAAATACAGCCTGCCACTATTTTTGTACAGCTAGCAAACTAAGAATTTTTATATATTTTTAGAGTTAAAAAAGATCAAAAGAATAACATTTCATGATACATGAAAAATAAAATTTAACTTTTTCAATAAAGTTTTTTAATTGACAGGATAATTTTAATTTTTTTTATTTAGTGGGTACCAGTGAGGTTGAGGTACAAGGATACACTGCGTAGTGGTGGAGTCGAAGCTTTCACTGCAACCATCACCTGGACAGTGTACATTACGCAAAAGGTAATTTTCTATGGTCATCCCCTCCTCCCCTCCCACCTTTTGGAGTCTCTGGTATCTTATCATTCCACTCTGTGCAGCCATGCATATCCACAGTTTACCTTTGACTCGAAAAGTGTTATTAGAACTCACCATGCCCACTTTTTTACATATTGCCTATAGGTTTTTTGGCAGGACAATGGCTGAGTTGAGAAGTTGCAGTAATTGCATAGACCACACAAGCCACCAAGCCTAAAATATGTACTGTCTGACTCCTTCTAGAAATGTTTGTCAGCCACTGACCTGGAAGGCTATGTATGTAGTAAGTATACAGTAAGCTAAGTTATAGTTAGTATATATATTCACATTGCCTTTCAGTATATTATTCCCTTTTCTTTCACCATGAGAGGAGTCACCTGCCTCCTTCTTCTTCTGTGGCAAGAAGACTTTTCAACTCCTATGATAGAGGAGGGAGGATGTGTGTCCTGGGGGGATGGGGCTCCCAGGCCTCTCCAACTCCTCCCGAGTTGGCCGGTTTCCCCCACCACACTCAACAGCTGCTCCTCTGGCTAATCAAGTCCGGGCCAGTGAGCTCGCTCCTCTCCCACTTATCTCAGCAATTCTGTTTCCGCCACTGCACAAGTTCCCCATAGCTCCAATAAGTCCAAAGGTGAGCACTCCAAACCTTAAATTATTTACATCTGAAAACTCTAAGGCTTTTTCTCCCTTTCAGTCATGTCAGCAGTTGGCATCCCAAGCTCAATACTCCTCCTTCCTGTTGGAAGCTTCTGCCTCTTTCTGACAAACTGTGGGAAATTTGCATCTTTGAAAAAGTACTGTGCACACTTTGTTTTTTCATTTCTCACTGGCCAAAAAAAGAAGTGAAGTCCCATTTTAGTTAGGTGGTTCATCTGGGATACCCAGGAGGAAGGGAGCAGAAGAAGACAGGTGGACAAGAAAGCTGTGTGCGGGGGTGTTTGTGGAAAAGGAAAAAAAAAGACTATATTGCATGCTGAGTCAGCAAGACTGGCTTACATGGAGCAAAAACTCACAGTGCAGATGGGGAGAAGAAACTTTTTCTTGCAATGATTTGAAGAGTGGAGAGTTTAATTCCCAAAGAGACCACAACTGTTTGGCTCCACATGTTCATGGCTTTATAATGGATAGCATGTCGTGTCCTCTTGGGTTTTTTCCCCCTTTTAAAATTGTAGGATTTAGAAACAAAACCAAGTTATAGGCAGATTAAAGTCTTTAACTCTTAATTAAAGGTTTGCATTCAGCCTCAGATTTTTTTATCCAGACCTCCCAGTTGCCATTGAGAAGGAACAAGAAATTCTAAAAATAAGTCAGTTGCAAACACAGTCCCTCTGAGGTCAAACCATTGTCCCCAAGGAGGACACAGCTGCTGTTATTACTGTTGTTATGCCAGCGAGGCTCGGGTCAGACTGGGATGGAGACACCTCCCTGGTGGGAACAGGGAGAAGAAGGCTGTCCCCATACAAGAGCCCTGTGTAGTTCCCAAGTGACCCCATGTTCTGGAAAAGTTCCACTCTCTGCAAATCCTTCTCTCCCCTAACCCCTCAGTTTTGTTCATCTCACTCAATGGCAATCCCAGCTCCAACTACTGAGGCCAGAAACCTTGATGCTCTCTCTGAGAGCTCCCTTTCTCCTACATCCCACATACAACAGCCTGCTTACAAATCATACTAGTTCTTTCCAGGACTGGGTACAGGACCCCTGTCCAAAGATTAAGAATTTCAAAATGTCTACAGCACAGCATTAAACCAAGCTCAGGGCCCTTCTGAGAGAGGTATGTTGGGTGGCAGCATGGGTCATACACCTGTGAAGCCAGCCCTGGTCCCACGTGCTAAGGCACATCTAAAACCTCACCACCTGCCTCCAACTCCACTGGGAATGACCAGGTGTGAGCTCCCCTGCGGATCTCTGCAGTTTCCTGGACTCTTAGACAATGGACTCTTCAGTCTATTTGTAGCACAACGGGCCAGATTAAGTCATGTGACATATCTCTTCTGCTCACAACCCTCCACTGGCTTTTCATGTCACCCAGAGTAAAAGCCCAAGTCCTCACACTGACCAGCAAGTCTCTCACCTCCTGCGGGACCTCTCTGGACTCACTTCTGACTCTCCCCTGATGCTTTGCTTCAATCACACAGCAGCCCCGACTGTCCTCAGACCAGATGAGCATGCTTCTTCCTTGTGGCATTCACCTTGTTTTTCCCTTTTCCCAGAATCTTCCCTGGGTGCATAGTCTGGCCTCCCCCACATCTTTTAAGTCTTATTCATTCAACCCATGTTTATGGGGCACCAATGATATGCCAGATACTATCCTAGGCACAAATAGTTGGATCCATCATCTTTCTGATTGTCACTGAGGTAGAGCATTTGTTTATGAACTCCTGGTGATTATATAGCTGTCTTTCTGGAGGTTGCCTATTTGCCTCATATAAAAGTCACTTACACGGTACTTACTTTGTGCCAGGCACCACTCTCATAGCCCCCTAAAAAAGAAGTACTTTGGTTATCCCAACTTTATAAATGAGAATTAAGTTACTTATCCAAGATCACATCTTTATCATATTTATATGTAGGAACTCTTTATATATAACAACTATTATCCATTTGAGTGTTATATATACATATAATATGGATATCTACTCAAATGGATAATAGCCATTATATGTATATATTCTGTCTGCATAAACAGGGGAAAGATTCACCAGCTACCTCCAACTATCCTTCTATCATCCTTTCTATATACTGAGTTATATGTACTAACTAGCAGAAACATTTTATCTTACCTTATATATTATTTATCTATTGCTGTGTAACAAATTATTACCCCCAAAATATTTGGAAGCTTAAAATCACTAACATCTATTATCTCCTGCATATTCTAAGGATTTTGGAACTACTTGGGTAGGTGATTCTAGCTTGGGGTTTTTCATGTGACTGTAGTCAAGCTATCAGCAGAGTTGTGGTCATCTCAAGACTCAGCTGGAGTAGAAAACTCACTTCTAAGCTCATTCATGTGATTTCTGGCAGGCCTCAGTTTTTGCCAGCTTTTGGCCAGAACCTCCCTTTCCTAACCAACATGAGCCTCTCACAATACAGCAGCGGGCTTCCTCCCAAAGGAATGATTCAAGGGAGAGGAGGAGTAAAAGGAGGGAAGCTACATCTTTTATAAGCTACAGTCAGAAATGACATTCTATCACTTCTTAAATTGGCTGAAGGTGGCACACGCCAACCCTGGTAGGAGGGGCCTATCTGTGGGTGTGAGCACTCAGAGGCCAGGATCCCCAGGGCCGTCTTGGAGGAGGGCTGCTGCATTGTGGGTCCAGTATTATTCTGTTAGTCACTTGCTATGGAAATATACACATCCTAAATGGCACTTATAAAAAGGAGAAACTCAGAGCTCTAAATCTCAGAGATGCAATCCTGAGATATAACCCTGCTGCTCTGACAAAGTCTCAGACTGGGAAGCTTATAAAGAACAGAAATCTATTTCTCACAGTTCTGGAAGCTGCCAGTGCAAGATCAGAATGCTGGCACAATCAGGTTCCAGCGAGGACCCTATCTCAGGTTGCAGACAGCAGACTTCTTGTTAATTCGCCCAAGCCAGACAGCACAGAGAGAAGCAGCAAACTCTCCCTTGCCTTCTTCTATGGGCACTAATCCCATTCATGGAGGCCCCAGACCCATAATCTAATTGCTTGCCAAAGGCCCCACCTCCTAATACCATCACACTACGAGTTGTAATTTCAACATGTGAATTTGGGAAAGGGAACACAAACTATCAGTCCATTGCAGGATTTATGCTTCCCAGTATCCCTATGCCCAAGATTGATAATGCAAGCAACAAAAACCCTCTGGTTATTTAAAGCAGGAAACAGGTTTTTTTAAGGATGCTGAATAACTTTAAAAAGCTACAGAAGAGCTGGAAGATTACAGATTTGAAGGGGACACAGCACAAGGTGGCAAATTCATACTTAAAGTAGATCCAGTAAAGACATCGCAGCTCACACACCGAAAGCCACTGACACTGGACACCAATGTTGCTGTTAGAATCTAGTGCTTCACCTAGAATTAGAAAGTGGCTGCTTCTTCTTGCCAGAATAGATTCTGCAGGGTCCTCCTTCTTCACCAGTATATGATTCAAATGGCAGGAACAGCTGACTGGCAGAACCAGCTGATGAGTCATGTAATAGGCTGTGGTCTAGCTGCAAAGGATACTGAGAAAGCAATCATCCATCATTTCCAGCTTACAGGCTGGCTGCGCTTCATCATTTAAAAGATTATTTTAGACATAAAAACTTCAGATGCTGAGCAGCCAACAACAATGGAAAATATCCACCATGCTCACAAAATTTGGTGAGTTAGAAAACAGAGCATGTTTAACCTGGAAGGGATCTCAGTCATAGAAGAGATCCCATACCCTCATCTTACTAATGAATAGTCAAGGCTCTGAAAAGTGAAAAGAACTGCCTAAAGCAACATAAGAAATAAGAAACAAAAGGCAAGATTTTTCCTCTTGGCTCCAGATTCCCCTTTGCTACCAAAAGGTTCTAAATCACTATAGTAATGCAGATCCACGTGGAAATTTGATAAAGACTATGGACTCTTTCTCGGGATAATTTTTTTCTTTCTATTTTTATTTTTATATTTTGTCTTTTTTTAACTCAAATACACATAGATCATGAATACATTCATGCCTATGTTTAAAAAAATAACATAGAATTATTGACAAAATAAATTACACTGGCCAGGCATGGGGCCTCACACCTATAATCCTAGCACTCTGGGAGGCCAAGGCGAGTGGACTGATTGAGCTCATGGGTTCAAGACCAGCCTGAGCGAAAAGCAAGCCCCCGTCACTACTAAAAATAGAAAAACTAAGGCAAGAGGATCACTTGAGCCCGAGTTGGAGGCTGCTATGAGCTATGACACCACGGCACTCTACCCAGGGCAACAGCTTACGATTCTATCTCAAAATAAATAAATAAATAAAAATAAATAAATTACATTGAAATGTAGCTAAAGAAGTACTAAAACAAACTTGCAACATATGTGCAGTACACATTATTCTTTATCAACGCATTAAGAACAAAATGGAGTAGCAAGTCTAACAACTGCAAATTTCAAAGAACTAATGGTCACAAAGGGTATTTGAAGATTCTGTAACAATTGTACAAAATATGAAAATAGCTATGGTTTCCAGTAGTGACAAAGTCACGAATTATTGGCTTCATCTTTTTTTTTTTTTTAATTACTGGGGATTCGTTCAGAGTACAAAGAACCAGGTTATGCTGATTGCACTTGTCAGGTAAAGTCTCTTCTATTTCTGTCCCGTCCCCAAGAGGTGTGTCACACCCATGGAGCTTCCCTCTTTCTGCTCCCCCATCCCTCACCATGTACTAGGTCATCAATTGTCCTCATATCAGAATTGAGCACATAGGATTCTTGCTTCTCCATTCTTATGATGCTTTACTAAGAACAATGTGTTCCACTTCCATCCAGGTTCATATAAAGGATGTAAAGTCTCCATTTTTTTAGTGGCTGAATAGTATTCCATGGTGTACATTTATCACAGCTTGTTTATCCATTCCTGAGTTGGTGGACATTTAGGCTGTTTCCACATTTTTGGTACCCATTTTTTCCCTTATTCAGCTGTGATAAGGAGTCTTCTGCAGGTGTCCCTGTAGTAGGATTTTTTTTCTTCTGGGTAGATGCCCAGCAATGGGACTGCAGGATCAAATGTGAGGTCCACTTTGAGTTCTTTGAGAGTTCTGCATTCTTCCTTCCAAAAAGGTTGTATTAATTTGCCATCCCACAATCAGTGTAAAAGTGTTCCCTTCTCCCCACATCCATGCCAGCATCTGCAGTTTTGAGATTTTGTGATGTGGGACATTCTCACTGGGATTAGATGATATCTCAGGGTGGTTTTGATTTGCATTTCTCTGATAATTAGGGATGGTGCGCATTATTTTCTTTTTTCTTTTTATTTTTTTTAGAGACAGAGTCTCGCTTTATCACTGTCAGTAGAGTGCTGTTGTGTCACAGCTCACAAAAAACTCCAGCTCCTGGGCTTAGGCGATTCTCTTGCCTCAGTCTCCCGAGTAGCTGGGACTACAGGCGCCCACCACAACACCTGGCTATTATTTTTTGTTGTTGTTTGTTTGCAGTTTGTCCGGGGCCGGGTTCAAACCCACCACCCTTGGTATATGGAGCCAGCGCCCTACCCACTGAGCCACAGGCACTGCCCCAGATGAGCATTTTTTCATATGCTTGTTAGCCATTCACTTATCTTCTTTAGAGAAGGTTCTATTCATTTCTCTTACCCAGGGATGTAAGGGATTGTTGGCTCTTCTTATGTTGATTAGTTTCAATTCTGTGTAGACCCTAGTTATCAAGCTTTTGTCCAATTCATAATTTGCAAATATCCTTTCCATCATGTAGGTTGTATATTTGCTTTGGTTGTTGTCTCCTTAACTGTACAAAAGCTTTTCAGTTTAATTAAGTCCCATTTATTTATTTTTGTTGTTGCAATTGCCACTGAAGTCTTCTTCATAATATCTTTCCCAGGCCAACAGCTTCAAGTGTTTTCCCCACACTTTCTTGGAGGATTTTTATTGTTTCGTGCCTTAGATTTAAATCTTTTCTCCATCTTGAGTCAATTTTAGTGAGTGGAGAAAGGTGTGGGTCCAGTTTCAGTCTATTACATGTGGATATCCAGTTCTCCTAGCACTATTTATTGAATAGGGATTCTTTATCCCAGTGTATGTTTTTGTTTAGTTTATCAAAGATGAGGTGGCTATAAGATGTTAATTTCATCTCCTGGTTTTCTATTCAGTTCCAGATGTCTATGTCTCTGTTTTTGTGCCAGTACCATGCTGTTTTGATCACTATGGCCTTGTAGTACACCTAAAGGCTGGTAGGCTGATGCCCCAGCTTTGTTTTATTACTAAGAATTGCCTTAGCTATACAGGTTTTTTTTTTCTGGTTCCATACAAAACAAAGAATTATTTTTTCATCTTCAAAGTATGATGTTGGTATTTTAATGGGGATTGTATTGAATCTGTAGGTAGCTTTGGGAAGTATAGCCAGTCTCTTCACTGAGGTTTTATTCCCACGTTTGTAATTGAGAAATGGTTAAAATCAGTTAATGGTCAATAGAAAAAAATGTTTCTGTCCAAATTGACTAATCCTTTATATCCTATACACAGACCTGTGGGGACTTGAGAAGTCAGCACTAGTTAAGAACTGAATAGATAATGAAGATTCCAACATGTCTAGATCTCCGGTCACAGAGTAGTGAAATGCAGGGGCCAATTAAATAGGTTAAAACTGATTATGAATGGAGAGTTTGCAGACTAGTTCTCTCTTACTGGTATTATGGGGGTGGTGTGAATGTGGGTGTGCATACAAGAGTGTGCACACACGTGTGTATGGGTATTTTCCCATTATAGGATAATACTATATTTACAGACACAGAAAGACAGCATGATAAATTACTAAATGAAAAAGGCACATTGCAGAACAAGCTGTAACAGTAACAGCCAATATTCATTGATCTCTTAGTCAAGAACTTACAGATATCACATCATTGAATCTGCTAACCAACATTTGACAGAGCTCTTCTTATTAACTGATTTTACAGGTGAGTGAACTTGTCCAAGGTTGCAGAGCTGCTAAATGATGGAGGTGGTATTCAGGAACAAGGTGTCTGATGGAGGTGGTATTCAGGAGCAAGCTGTCTGACTCCTGAGCTTGGCTTCACATCTGTTCAGCTGATCCACTTTTATTTTTTTATTTTCAATTTTTTCTTTTTTTCTTTTTTGCTGGTTTTGGCTGGGGCTAGGTTTGAACCCACCACCTCCTGCATATGGGACCAGCGTCCTACCCTTTTGAGCCACAGGTGCTGCCCTATTTTCTATTTTTTCAAGAGAGAGCCTTGCTCTCCTGCCTAGACTCACTGCAACCTCCAACTCCTAGACTCAAGCTACCCTCCTGCCTTGGTCTCCTGAGCTGGGACTGCAGGCACATGCTACCATGCCCAGCTAATTCGTTCTATTTTTTGCAGAGACTGGAGTCTCACTATGATGCTCACAGTAGTCTTTGTCCCAGACCAGACTCCCAGACTGCTGTGATTACAGGTGTGAGCCACTGCACCAGGCCTGATCCACTTTTTACAATTACATGCTGCATGTAATAGTAACACGTGGATACACACACCTAAGCAAAGATGGACTAGGGAGGGTGGAGAGCAGACTTCACTGCTGGTAGTAGACAAAGAGATGAACAGTTTATATAAATGGGCTCATTTTTCTCCATTTCTCTACTATCAAAGTCAAGAACTGCCTAATAGCTCCATCAAGAAGGATCCAGCTCCTGGTCCTATTTCTCAGGAGGCCTCAAGTCCAGATACTACAGAGGAAATAGATCATAAGCCTAAACTCTGCAGGCTGGATAAAGGTGAGACTGCCCCTGGCTTTCACTTCAGCACCATACAGGGTCTGCCAGGCTTATTCATCAAAGAGGTGCAGAAGGACATCCCTGTTGACCTGGCTGGCCTGGAAGATGAAGACGTCATTGCTGACGTGAATGGGGTGAATGTGAGGGATGAACCTATGAAACAAACGGTGGTGGACAGAGTCCA
This sequence comes from Galagoides demidoff, assembly GCA_963574575.1. NCBI lineage: Eukaryota > Metazoa > Chordata > Mammalia > Primates > Galagidae > Galagoides > Galagoides demidoff. The sequence goes on along the minus strand of CAUYQV010031476.1, from coordinate 7,457 downwards.
GAGTACTGGGAAGAATGTCACAATGTGAGCTGTGGAAAGAAGACTTATGACTATTTTCAAGCTAAGAAAATCCCCATTGTCTCCTCCATGGCCAAGCCACTAGAAGCCCCCTCAGATTCCAAAGAAGGAACATTAGTGGCGCCAGAGCGTGACTCACATGCGAAAGAAAGATGGAGCCCACAGCACAGCCTCACACTCTTCTTCCAGTTCTGAAGATACAGATGTGATGAGAACAAATAATGGCTTTGGCTGATAGTCATTTCTGGGTATTTAGACAAAAAATGAGTTTTGCTGTCAGAGGGGAAAACTTCTCTGGAAACTATTCTTCACGTGTGGTTGTTTTCTGTTATTTCTTAGGGGTGGGTGGCTATCGTAGATGGCTTCTTCACGGTCAACTTAGGAAGAGCTAAGGCAGGAGCCAGATTCTTTCCTTGTGATCTCTTCCAAGGTTCAACTTTCCATTTTTCTGAATGATGAGGCTCCTTGAATACCAAAGATGATTGTCAGTCTGTATATGTGAGAGCTGCTAATTAAAGTATCTGAGCAGATAAGTCTCTTGAAATTATGCTTTTGCAACAATGTTGTGGTTGCTAGAATAACATTAAAAATGCAAAGATAAAAAAAGAAAGATGGAGAATTATATGTGACAAACCACTAACTTCCCTTACCTCTGATAAGAGTGATTGGAGAAAGGACTGAGATGAGAGACACCATCTCCTTTTTAAAAACACAAAGAGGCTGAAGTCATTTTGAAATAAACAAGTTAGAGCTCCACATACCAACCTGGGTCAACCTCATAAGCAGTGTTGAGCAAAAAGGATCCACACAGTACACTGTGCTGTTACACTGTGTAAACAAACTGTGTATTATTTGGTTGGAGTCACAAACATAGGTTGAGAACATCTATCAGTATGCGTGGAGTCAAAAGATACCTCAGTGGAAGGAAAATGAATCAGGAAAAGGAACAGATGCGGCTTCAATCTTCCTGACCATGTTTTATTTCTTAAGTGGTGTGGTGGGCAGCAGCCATCCCCTATAGGATCACATCCACTATTATATTTGAACTGTTTCATAATAATTTTAATGAAGAGAGGAATGACTTATAAGAAAACACCTGCATGGGCGGTTCCTGTGGCTCAAGGAGTAGGGCTCTGGCCCCACATGCCAGAGGTGGTAGGTTCAAACCCAGCCCTGGCCCAAAAAAAAAGAAAACACCTGCATATGATCAATCCTTTACTTTTAGCTTTGACATCATTTTAATTGTCACACATTTTAATTTACCTGTGACATGTAAAAAATAAAAAGAGAGGTAAAAAAGGGCATGACGGAGGCCACCTTTGGCAAGGAGGGAGGTAGTAGTTATTGAGAAGGGGGGACACACTGGCTTCCGGGGACCAGCAAGGTCTTGTTTCATTAGCTAGGGTAATGCTTTTACACGGGTCTGCTTTGTGATATTTGATTGACCTGTACCTGTGTGGTTACTTTCACTATGCTAAATATGTGCTATATATAAAAATTTTAAAAATGGATAGAATCTTGCCTTATGAATATACAAAGAGGCAGCATCTAAGACACTTAAGAACTGCAGCCTCTCAGTTTTCTGCTCATACCATGCCATCCCCAGACCCACAGCAAGTTGTGCTGAAGGCACCAACAAAGTTGCGGGTGCCATAGTTCCAGACCTTGTAAAGTAGGTCTCTGGGCACACCCTAGCCTCCAGCATCCTCAGTGAGGAGGCTTTTATCAAAAGGCTGACTATATCGCAGGAGCCAGGAAAACACTGCCAAGTGGCAAAGGCCTTAAGTGGGGCACCAAGGAAAAAGAATAAGATCCCAAGTGCCACTTAGCATCAATTTTTTGTTTTGTTGGTTTTATTTTTTTTTTTTAAGAAGGCACAGCATGATTACTTGCTGGCTTTTTTAGTTATACATCCACCAGTCTGTTCTCAGAAACAGAGAGGATTTCTAAAGATCAAGACACTATTCTTATAAGTAGGAAAGAGAAAGAGAACTGAAATACAGAGGGAAAAGCCATGGTGTGGAAATCAGAAGATGTGGTGCATCAGCTAGCTCACACTGTGTAACAAACCATCCCAAACTCAGTAGCTTAAAATAACAAGCATTTAGTATTTCCTATAAGTCAGCTAAAGGTCTGGACGAGGCTTGGCTGATCTTGGCTGGGTTTGCTCATGTGGCTGTTAGGTGGGCTGGGGCCTGGCTTCACCCTCACTCTGATGTCTCATGGCTGAATGGCTAGCTGTGAGCTCATGTCTGGGGATGCCTGGGCCATGTGTCTTTCACCGTCCAGCTGGCTGGCCCAGGCTTGTTTGTATAATGCTTGAGCAGGGCTCCAAGAGAGAAAAGAATTATCAAAGACATCTTGAAGTGTTGACTTAGAACTGTCACACCACCACTTCTGCAAAATTCTACTGACCAAAGTCAGTCATGAGGCAAGCCCAGATTGAAGGACTGGAAGAGCAGATATCACCTCTTGGTGGAAGCCACTGCAAAACAGGACAATTGGGCAGAGGGATGGGTGAAGAAGGAGGAACATTTCTACAATTAGCACCCCTTCCCCCACCAACTAGTGATATGGTGCTGCCCGCCTCACTGTTGGCTGACCCCACTGATGGCAGCCCAGCTTCTAGAGCTGTACTGGCCTCAATTTAAGTATAATATTTGCTTGGTGGTGTTAAACATACCCTGCATCTTCACTCATCTCCTAGTCTAAGAACAATTCACCTCAAGAATTCCTTCCCTATAATATACATTTGCTTGTATTTCAATGCCTATGAACTTAGAATCAGACAGATGTCAGAGGTACAAGGGTGGCCAGGAGGGAGAAGAGAAATCTCACATGACAACTTTAGCATGCTTCCACACCCAACTCCAGGTGCATTTTTCCACTTGTGGTAAGCATTGGTCTGGAATGGACACAAAAACAAGCAAACTCAGGGGGTCTAAATAACTCGAAGAAGTATGGGCCAAAGACATTAAAAAATTATAGAAGTTTAAAACCTAGGTCTTCCAGAATTTCTATCCATGTTTTCTCTTTGGTCTCTATTATGCTAATCATTTTAGGTGAGACACAAGGCCTTAAAACACAGATTTGCAAAATGTAAAAGACCTCTCTCTTTCAATTGTCTGCAGTTCTTATTATTATGTAATAGAAGCCTCAGGTTGACTTCATTCAGCCTGTAACACCTACCCAGCACTGACAAATGTCCTTTCACACACAGAAAGAGCAGGTCTCAAGCTAGAGCCTTGGGTGGGCTCCATCTCCCTGGAGGTTTATAGACCAGCAGTGCAGGAGGCACAGGATAGCTGTCATGGGAGGTGAGGGCGGGGGTTCAGGGACCAAATCTCTCTCTTCCTTCTTGAGGAAATAGAGGCCCAGAGAGGAGAGGTAGCTTTCTCAACATTACCAAGCTGAACTCTGACTCCCAAATTCTACTCTAATGCCTGTCTCTTGTGTGTAAAAGTACTTAAGAAATCATGGAAGAGAAAACATGGCCATCCATCACTAATGAGATGGTAGAAGGGATGTGAAAGTGTAGGAGGGTGAAAGTTGCCTTTTTGGCTAGGCTGCTGAGCAGCAGGCCTTGGAGAGAAGACAGAAGAGTGCCAGGGAGCAGAAGGAAAAATGAAGCTGTCAGGGAAGGCTGCTCCAACCTGGCACAGCTCTGCCAGCAGAAACACTGTGGAGTTGCAGAAGGAGAAGGGAGGGCAGTGCCAAGAAGCAGCTGGGTGTGAGCCAGAAGCCAGGGTTTAGGACGCTACCCTACCGACCCTCTTGGGGAAGAAGGGTCCTGGGGTGATGTTATGAACCAGTAAGACCTTTATTGAAGTCTCTTCCCTGCACCAATTACCCTCCTGCCCCTCAAGGAAGCCAGGCCTGCCCCTCCTCCAGCCAAGTCAGCCTCCTGGCAGATGCTCAGATGACTCTGACTTAACTATAGCCAAAATTACCTTTCCAGGAAAATGCTTCACCTTCTGAAAAGGACACTGAAAAAATATTGTACACAGGGGAGGATTTCTAACTTTTTTAAAGCAGATGATTCTTTCTGCCAATGAACAAATGTTCTCATCATTTAATGGCCTGGCAATTAGAGTTCCAGAAAAACATATTAGACTGGAACATAGCAGGTATAAATAATTCACCTCTTAAAATAAATGTATATATAAACAAATAAAAATACAGCTGTTCTGATGAAAGCCAGGGGAGAGTAGGTTCTGGAGCTTCAGCTCTTTGCCCCAGTGCTGTCACAGCTTGTGAGCAGCTAATCAGAAATCAGAAAACACTGAACAAAGTCATCCTCCCTGCTCCCTCCCCAACATGCTGAAAGAGGCTTGGGTTTGAGTTTGGGGAGGTTTAAAGCCCTCTACGTTTGAAAACCAGTGACAACACAAAGATAAAAATGGCCCTTCTTCAGAAAAATCTTGTCTAGATACCAGAGCTGCAAAATCAAATTTGTTAAAATTAAGCCTGGATTCTAACTGACTGGGCTTTATCACTCCTCCTACACAGTTTATTTATCTGTTATATGTTGATATGGAACAAGTCACTCCAAAACTTAGGGACTGGAGAAAGTGTATAATAATCATTTGTTTTCATCATTCCAATTCATGTGAGTTAGCAGTTTGGACTGGGCTCAGCAGGGAGATTCTTCTGGCCTGACTTCAAATGAGGTTCATGCATGTGGCTGTGAAGATGGCTGTGTCATCTTCCTAATAAAACATAGCCTGACACTCCCATCTACTCCAAACCATCCCTCAAGAAGCAGAAGTGACCCTATTCTCCCATCAATGACCAGACCTCTGAGTCCCCAGTCTTTCCTCCATCTCTCCCATCACAACACAAACACCATTGTCAACTGGGGTTGCCTGAGGATGGTTTCACTCATGTGTTGGCTGGTGGTTGGGGGCTATCACAGAGGTAATGGGGGTATCTGAGCACATGTTTCTCATTATCCACGATACTAGCCTGGGTATGTTCGCATGGCGGTGAAGGGTTCCACCATCATGAAAGAAATTTGCCAGGACTCTTAAGGCCTACACTCAGAATTGGTACTGAGAATTCTCCCACTTTCAATTGGTCAACTCACATGAACATTCCTGATTGAAGAATAAATAACATCTTCTTGATGTGAGGCACATGATGCCAGCTTTTCAATCTACTACACAGAGAAACAGAGGCACTTGCCAGAAGCGGCAGAAAGGAAAATAGTTGAATAATCTGTCTATTATCTGTTGACTTGCACCCATAAGGGCCAAGTGGTTAGGGAATTGTACTCCCAAGTGTTCCTTCCCAATACACCCTAATAAAACATAGCCTGACACTCTGTCTCATCTACTCCCTGCCATCCCTCAAGAAGCAGAAGTGACCCTATTCTCCCATCACTGGCCAGACCTCTGAGTCCCCAGTCTCTCCTCCATCTCTCCCAACACAACACGTACCTCATCCAACCTCATGTCTGCTTCTCCATCAGTGCCCCCTGCCCCACCTCCTGCATGTCAGCTCAACATGAGCAGACCACTGGAAATTTTATGATGCAGATTGTCACACAAGGGAGGTCACCTAGTACGTAAGCCCACAACCATGAATTCAAATCCCTGCTACACCACTCTCTACCTGAATGTCCTTAGGATAGTTAGCAGAACTCTCTGGACCTCAATTCCTTTATCTGTAATGTGAAGTTGCCTTACTAAATTATATCAGTAATACAAATATGTGTACCAAGAACTGCTCTAAGAAATTTGCATATATGTATATTAACCCATCCAATCATTAAAACAACTCTATGAGGTAGGTACTCTTCTTATTCTTATTTTAAAGTTCCTGGAGGTCAGTAAATTTGCCATAGCCACAGATTTATTAAGTATCAAAGCCAGGTTTCAAACCTAGACAGTTTGGCTCCCAAATATGTGCTTTAACCACTACACTTAACTTTTGCACAGAAGATAGGTTTTGCCATAAATCGCAATTCCATTTTAAAACTGTGAAGGTAGATCCATGTTTAATGGAGAAAGTGTGCTACAACTGATTAACAATATCTGCCATAGACAATGGGACTAAGGGTCAGGTGCATGGGTCCAGCAGGTGGTGTGCTTCTCTGTCTTATCCTCACTGTACTGCTTCTAGGCCCTGTCTGACTTTAGAGTCACCTCCACATTAGATAGAATATATGTCTTTACAGACTCTCCCTCCAAGAAAGTCTATTACATATCTGCATAATGATGGCCCTCCACTCCCCTGACTTCCATACCTGACACCTCTGGTCCCCTTAGTCTGCTCTCCAGGTGGCTTTATCATCCACAGTAGCATCTGGGAAGAGGGTGTCTTGCTAAACGCACTCCTCTGGTTTTCAGGTGTTACCACGCCATGTCCCCAATGTTTGCTACCCACATTCTTTATGCTCCAATGCTTAGAGGCTATGAAGAAAAGAAAAGATTTTGAAACAAGCAAGGAATTTCTGATATCTCAAATTTTGTCTTAAAAACTTATGTAACTTTTGCATTCAATTTCATATCGCATGTCTATTTTTTAATATAAGCTAACCTTTTCCTAACTTTTCATCAGGAATAAATGATGCTCCAGAAAGGTGGAGCCTGACACTTTTCTTATAGTCACTGCCTGAAAGCTGGCCTCATCACTTCTGCTCCAGACAAACCCTAACCCACAAATCATCATATAATGAAAAAGACCACGAGATTTATGAGCCATACAGATCTGGGATCAAATCCTGACTTTCCTCTTTATTGGCTGGATGAACTCGGACAAATTCTCTTGCCCTTCTGAGCTTCTCAGTTTCCTCATTTGCAAAATGGGAGTCTTGTAAGAAAAAAGGGAAGCATTTTGGTGAAGTTCCTGAGACCTGAAAACTGCTTCAGAAATGCCACTTCCGGGGGGCGGAGCCAAGATGGCAGACTGCAGCCAGCTTTTTACAGAAGCTCCTGTCCAGAAGGAGGATGAAAGGACAGAAGTTTAGCTAATTAGCTGATGGTTTGGAGCAGAGCCAAGAGAGAAGATTGAGGAGCACACTTCAACCTTCCTGAGGAGATTTGCGACCCCAAAAACACAACCAAAAGGTACAGAATCCACCACCAAGTGGACGGGAGTCCCCTCCCCCACAACAAGGGCTCACAGTTTACTCCATGCAAACAAGCGAGCAGAGTTCAAACTTCCTCCCACTCTATCCCACGGGAGAGACCCCCTAAAAACTGGACCTCCTACCCCTGCTGGTATTTATGCCATGGCACCCTCCGACTAGGCATAAAACTGTAAAACTGTATAAATCTGTATATATTCCCCACCTGCAACATTGAACTCCAAGGAGTCCCCACCCACCCACTCTGAGGTCTGGAGGTTTATTACCTATGGAATCCTGATTCTTGGGCATCTCCTTCAGAGAAGTGGAGGGGAAAAGGGCTGGTGCTGTTCTGTGCTGACTATGGTGC
>CAUYQV010031475.1:0-45049 GCA_963574575.1 Galagoides demidoff | reverse complement strand
GAATCCCCAGCATGGCCCGCCAAAACAACAATGATGGCTGCAACCAAAAAATGGCCGGGCGTTGTGGCGGGCGCCTGTGGTCCCAGCTACTTGGGAGGCTGAGGCAGGAGACTCGCTTGAGCCCAGGAGTTAGAGGTTGCTGTGAGCTGTGATGCCTCGGCACTCTACCCAGGGGGACAGCTTGAGGCTCCAGCTCAAAAAAAAAAAAAAAAGAAAGAAAATGTTTGTTGAATAACATAAACTAGAATTACGATTTCTAAAGCTACTTTTGACACATCACTTAGGATTCTCCTACCATTAGTATCATCTGGAGAATTAAGCAAAAAAAGAACAGGAGGGTTAAAAAAAAGAATTATGTTGAGTTTCATCTCAATTACTCTTTTTTCTGGTGACATTCTCGTAACCCTGCAAACAAAGTGAACAAGCAGAACAAATAGTTGAATGACTGGGTTCTACCGTGTGAGAACTGAGTAGGTTATTGTTAGTATCCCTGATATCTAGGAGACTTGTACAGCAAGGTCCAGGCTTTGAAATGTTTGATTCATTCGCCAGTTACATGAGCATGTGTGTTTTTGCTGAACCCCTTCCTGTGTAGTAGCCCTATTCTAGGCACTGCTGACAAGAGGAATGACCTAGGCACAGTCCTTCTCATGATGCTTAAAATTTAGTGAAGGCAACAGATCTTAGAAAAGAAAATACAGCATAATGTATTCCAATAATGAATTTGAACTTGCATTAACCTATCAAGATTTTTTTTCCCCTTGTGAAGGAATTTGTAGAGGAAATGTGTAGTTATGCTTGGAGGCAGTGAAAAGCTTATCAGGCCATGAGGACCCAAGTCCATTGCTTACATCATCATTACAGAGCTAGATTCAGCCACATGCACCGTCAAATGAAATAAGCACCTAATGAGAAAAGACGGTAGTCTACTAGGTCTTTAGTAAGAGCCTCTGCGTCAGAGGTGGCCAATACATCAGGCTGCATCTCCTGTATCAGCTCAAAGGGATGGGATCCAGCTGCCTGGAGTGCCATGCTGAGCAGGATTTAATGGGAAAGAGGGACTGTTTTTCAAATGAACAATTACTTAGTAAGGGAGGGGGAGACGCACGGTGTGAATTTCTTAATCTTTTGCTCACTATGTCTTAATCAATAATATTGACATTTTTAAAGGAGGAAGTCATGGACAGGTTGAGATGTACTGTCTTGAAACACAGGGATCAGAGAAGCAGCATAGGGTACGGATGACTGCTTTCCTGAATCTGGGAAGTGCTGACATTCAGGTCACCAGGAAGGTGAACCCTGTCCAGGGCAGGCATATTTGATCAGGCTTCATCCTGGCATTGGAACCCTTGGGTGTATATTTTTCTTTGCTTAAATTCCCTGCTCAAGAGGGCCTTTTAATTCAGCTGTCAAGTTTGCCAAGACCGGGAAAGAAGATGGCTGATAAGAGGCTTGGGATTACTAAAAACAGCTAAAATCTAGTGTCTGAAATTGTTAAGCCTGAGTATTAGGCCACTGGTTATAGCAAATTGATTTCTGAGATTATGACCTCCTAGGCTTTCTCATTGGCCAGTCTGGCCTGACCATATACATTGCCTGGAGTTGTTGTCTCTTGGCTGTGATGAAAGCCACATGAAGTTTTATCAGTTGTCCAAGTAAGTTAATGTGTAAAATGCATAACCAATGCAGAAACCTGATAACAACAGCCAATTATTCAGGAAATTCACACTCTATTTTCATAGCAATAAAAACTTTAAAAATAAATGTGACAATTAAAATATACAAAAGTTCAATTCCAGAGATTCTTTTCATGAGAAAGTATTATTCAGTTTCTCTTTCCCCTGTCATCTTCCCCTGATCTCCTTGCAACTTCTGCAGAAGTCTTTGTTTTGAATATATCTAAATGCAAATTTTAAGTTTACTCACATATTCTGTTACTGAAGTGAGACTTTTAATGTACGTCTCACTTAAAAGATGAAGGAAAATGCAAATCTGAAGAACCTTGAGAAACTTTCTTTCTACCTTTTTAAATACCTGGCACAAGTGCCATCCTTCAGGTTGAAATGTACAGAAAAAAATGCCTGATGACACTTGTTTCTTGACCTCGGCCACTGGGGCACTGTTTTTCCTACTGATGAAAATCTCGGGATTAAATCACAGAAACCATGTGCCTCCTAAAATTGTATGAAAAGAAGGACTTGGAAACTTTGTAGACTCAATAAAATGCTATTATTATGGCTCAGCAATATGAAAAGTTCACTGGCAATGGTGCTAAAATGAAAAAGAATAGGAAAAATGACGGAGTTAGGAGAAGAAGGCAGGTAGAGGCGGGAAGAAAAAGAGTTAACGTCAAGCAGAACTTCAGCCATGACAGGGTGTCTTTGGGGTTAGGCATCATGGAATATTTGAAAGATGACGATCTGGTCTGTGAGCATCAGGCTAAGACCAATCAAAAGGTTAAGGTTTTCAAAGCACAAGCCAAGCTACTTGCAAAAAGCATATTATAATCCCCGTGACAGATTTTTTTAGTGGCTACAAATTCTTCTCATCTCAATAGGCAAGCAATGAGATTTTTTTCACTTGTCTCATCTGAGTGAAACCAAACAAAATCTATCTTGCATGGACTCTTGGCTTGCCCGTGTAACTTGTCTGGCAAATGGGACTTATGCACCTGTGACCCTGGACAATCTTGGGAAGTGTGCAAAGGGGCTGGCTCTCTGGGAATAGTTCTTGAGACCTGGTCTAGCCTGTGGAAGGAGAAGAGGCTGAATGAGTAGTTCCCAATCGCTCCTATAACAAATTGTCACAAACTTAGCGACTTAAAACAACACAAATCTATTATCTGATAGTTTTCAAGGTCAAAATCTAAAATGGGTTAGCAAAGCTTCTAGGAAGGAAGGAGTATCTTTGCAATTAGATTGGGCCCATCTGGATAGTCCAGGATAATTTCCCCATCTTCGGATCTTTAAGTTAATCACATCTGCAAAGTTCCATTTGTCACATAAAGTGACATGGTCGCATTTACAAGTTTTAAGGATTAGAGTGTGAACATCTTCCGAGGATACTTTCCTGTCTACCACTGAGGCCAAGTACAGGAGAAACAGGGGGCCTTGTTCCAGAGCCAGCACCACGGTAACAGGGATGTGAGTGAGGCCATCTTGACCTTTTGTCCCAGTCGGGAAAACAGCCAAGCCATGGAATCCACCCGTGACCAGCCAACTAAAGGACCACCCAGCCATCCTACAGAATTATAAGAAATAACGTTGATTTTTAACTCCTTAATGTTTTTGAGTGTGGACCATGTAGCCCCAAAACCCTAATTTAAATTATTCTTTTAATAATTTAAGTAAACTTTCAGAATCTGGAAATTTTATACCTTTATTGGCAAGGGTGAAATTTTAAAGAGAATAAATAGCTTTATGACTTCTTCAAATAATTCCTCTCCTCATAGTATGAGAATTCATATTCTTCCTATATTGTAACATTCTCCTTGGAAAGGTTACGAAGTCAGAGATGGAAAAGATTTTTAATTCAATATCCTTATTGATTGGCTAGTGAATATTTGGTTGCTTCTCTCAAACTTTACATGTCTTTTCTTGACATAATTTTGAGTGCCGAGAGGTATTTGTGGTCCTTAACATTGGAAACTGTTCTGATTTCTCATTTTCTGAAATCACAGATCCATGGAAATATTCTCTTATTCATCCCAACTCTTGGAATTATAGCAAAGTCTATATCACAGCCTCTGTGGTATTTTTATATTTATAAGACATTTATGCATGACTATTTTCCAATTAAATGATCATCTATCATCTGGAATTTGTTAGGTACTAACCTCTGCATTGGGGTCTGTGGAATGCCAGACAAATCAAGTTTAAAAGACAGAGCCTCATCTCTCCAAGAAGGTCAATAAAATTTAATTCAACAGACTCATTGGGGGAACAATAAAATGTCATTTTGGTCATTCATTAACTCAAATATTAAACACCTGATTGGCTCAAGTCCCTGACTTTGAAGATTATTAATTTGCCTTTTAAGTCATCTCCTTCTTGGCACCTTATTTTGAATGTCAATTTCATTGTCTTGGACACTGAGCAACGCTGAAGTTCATCATTCTTAGTATGTTTTTTGAGAGTAATAAACAAGAAAGGAATATATGTTCTATTTCTCGAGGTTTAGTTTGATGGGTATAGGTGACCGATCAGTTTGTCTAACATTATATTGCATGCCCTGGCTTGACCGAGATTTCGCCCTTTGTAACCATGTGGCAATTTTAAAACATGTCTACAAACTATTTGAAAGTTTCTGCACTTAGAGGTGGCTTTCCTTTTCTCCTTTGTATTAAGCTGGTCTTGGCAATTCATTTGTAAAAAAAAAAAAATAGAATGCAGTAGAAGTGATGCAGCGTAACTTCAGAGACTACGTCTGAAGAGGCCTGGCAGCTTCGGCTGGGATTTCCCAGGACACTTGCTCTGGTGGAAGCCAGCCACCATGTGAAAACACCCGGCACCACTGTGCCACAAAGGCCCTGTGTGGACACACCGGTCAGCCACTGCAGCAGAGTGGGGAGATTTCTGCACCAACTGTCACCCACGTGAGTGAACCCTCTCGGAGTATGAGCCCAGAAGACTCATACTTCAGATGACTACAGCCTTCGCCTTTTTGACTGCAGCTGCATCGGAGACTTCCGGTGCCATCTGCTCAGATAAGCTTTCCCCAAATACGTGGCAAAATTTATGAGCAAACAAGAATGGTTTGCATCTTGTGACACTACATGGGGAAGTATTTTGTCACAGAATCAGTAGTAACTAGAAGAGTTTCAAAAAAGAAAAACTCAAGTAGGTATCCAACAATGTTAAATCAATTTTCCTATCTAACATGGCCTTGGGAGAAAAAACTGGACTCTGGTTCTAGGATTGGGAACCTGTTCTGGGCAGGAGACCTCTTGGCAAGAAGAGAGACAGAAAACTGCTCGTTAGGAGTTTGAGGTTCCAGACCAAGTAGGATGCTAATTTCTGTGTGAGCCTGGTCATGTCACTGTCTCTTTAGGAGCTAGTGCCCTCATCTGTGAGACAGAAAATTTAGACTAAATAATATATATCATTTCTTCCATACATTAATTAATTCTAACAGTTTTTCTGAACATTAAAAGATGGAAAAAATCAATAAAACTACTTGCATGTAATATCTCCTAGAAGAAAGCAGCCAATTGCCAAGTGTGATATTCGACTATAAATTTGTAGGAAGTGCTGTCCAAAAATATCGAGAAGCTTGATTCCATGTTTAGAAAATGATGATGTTATTTTTATTGAACTGAAAACAGTGAGCTTTTTAAAGATGACCGTGATTAGACAAAGCTTTCCTAAGTCAACCACCGTTCACTCAAGAAAGGTACTATGTGTTATTCGCACGTACTTCAGTGTTACATTCATTTAAATTATTTTTCATAAGAAGCAAAGTCAATTTTTTCTTAATCTGGGTGGCGATTCTTAATCTCTGTGGCTCAGAGGAGTAGGGCGACAACCCCATATGCCGGAGGTGGTGGGTTCAAACCCAGCTCTGGCCAAAAATTACAAAAAAAAAAAAAAAAAAAAAATTCTTAATCACCGAATGTGTGAGCCCTCCATTTTCCAGATTATTTCTATTGTCTTCTGAGTGTGATTTCCTTGAGGATTGAGACAACTCTATGTGTGAATCACAATTCAGCCTCAAACTTGGGGCTATGGGAAGTGGGGACTTCAGATTTTTTTATACTGAATATTTCTATAATTTTGATAACTGAATTTTATATCAAGTAGGTATATGACTTTTGGTAATAATACAATAAATACTTAAAAACTAGTTTTCAGATACAGAAGGGAAATAAAGATGAGTTTTCATGATTTCCCTTATTCTTGATGACTGCCTACAATGTCACATGTCACAGTTACTATTGTTGTTTTCATCTGACTTTGTTGTTGCCTAATTTTATCTGACTGTCTTTGTAGACTAGTCAAAGTTTGTCTTAAAATTATTATTCGATTTATCCACTTTTTAATGCGGTTATTCTTTTCTTGTTCATTTGTTTGAGTTCCTTGCAGGTTCTGGGTATTACTCCTCTGCTGAAAGTTCAGTTTACAAATATTTTCTTCTATTATGTAAGTTGTCTGTGTACGCTGTTGATTATATCGTACACTATGAAGGAACTTTAGTTAAGTCCCATTTGTCTATTTTTATTTTATTTTTATTTTGGAGTCTTAGTCACAAATTTTTCACCTAAGCCAGTGTCTAGAAGAGCATTTCCTATGTTTTCTTCTGGAATTTTTATGGCATCAGGTTATACATTTAAGTCTTTAATCTATATTGAGTTAATTTGTGTGTATGGTGAGAGATAAGGTCCAGTTTCATTCTTTTTCATGTGGCTCTCCGATTTTCCCCAAACCATTTATTGATTAGGGTGTCCTTTGCCCAGTGTATGTTTCTGTCTGCTTTGTTGAATATCAGTTGGTTGCACAAATATAGTTTTATTTCTGGGTACTCCGTGTATCTACTCTTATATCAGTACCTTAGTTACCATAGCTCTGTAGTATAATTTGAATTTAGGTAGTGTGCTGACCACAGATTTGTTATTTTCCTTTAGGACTGCTTGGCTATTCAGATTATTTTTTGATTCTACATGAAATTTAGGACACTAAAAATTCTATGAAGAAAAGTTGATTTTGGTATTTTGATGGAAATTGCATTGAATTTGTAAATTGCTGTGGGCAGTACGGACTTAAAGATGTTGTCTCCTGTAACAAGGAAAATAAAAGACTCAGGGATACAAAAAAGGAGATGGCTCATTCTGAATCAGGAAAGGCTTCTCAGGGGAAATGACCTTTGTGTTGGGCCAGTAATGGCAGAGCTATGATTTTAATACAGTTTTCCCCTCCCCCAAACCATAGCTCTCAACCATGCACTGCATGCCTTTCCCAGCTCTCCACTCCCAGATTCACTGTCGGGGCCTAGCTGACCTCCTTTCTTCCCTGGGCCTCTATGACTATGGCAGGTAAGATCACGCTAATACTAATATTTTAGCACTGACACCAAAACTAATACCCAACACTCAATGAGCGCTGAGTAGGTGCCAGGTTCTTTATTAACAGGATGATAACCAACTTTATCTTTGAAACAGGAATACCTTTTAAAAAACCAACCTTATTGGGGTATAGTTGACATAGAATAAACTATACATGTTTGAAATACACAATTGGACACATTTTGGACGTCCGTATTCACCCACAGAACCATCACTGCAGTCAAGACAGTGAACCTTCCTATCACTGCTGAAGGTTTCTTCCTTCCTCTTTGTCGTCCCTCCCTACCACTCAGTCTTGTCTCCAGGCAACCACTGATCTGATTTCTGTCACTGTGGATTGGTTTGCATTTTCTAGAATGTGACATAGATGGAATTATACAGTGTTCTCTTTTTTATGGGGCTTGATTCACTCTATGTTCTTGCGTGTACCAACAGTTCATTCCTTTATGTGGCTTGGTATTATTCCATTGCATGGGTGCCTCGGGTCATTCATTCACCTGATGATGGGCATTTAAGTTGTTTTGAGTTTTTGAATACTGCCAATAAAGTGTCTGCGAACATTCATGTAGGAGAGAAAGTTGACTTAGAAGAAAAGGCTAGACTCTAATTACTTGAATCCATTTGCATCCCACTAGGTCTTAACAGACTTTTTTTTTTTATTGTTTCAGGTTAATTTGAGAGTATAAAAATTAGATGACAATGTTTGCATTTGTTTAGAGAGTCCCCTTAAAATTGTCTCCCACCCCCGAGAGATGTGCCGCATACCCTAATGTGTGCAACAGACATAATGTTTAATGCCTAGAACCCTCTCCTTTGAATGCCTCACCCATGCTCCCATTCCCACTGTCACCTGGCAATCTCCATCTCTGTCTTCATGTCTCACTTCCTTCCAAATCACTTCCCTGATGATCATCAGCAGGTTAGATACCCTTCCCAAGTCCTAGCATAACACCCTATACTTTGCCCCTTACAGGGCATATCACCCTACACTGTAAGTGCTTTTTTACACATATTTGCCTCTCTCAGGATCTCTTTGATTGCAGGACCATCTCTTGTTTATAATAGTATCCCCAGGATTCATACTGTCTGATGAAATATATGTTAAATGATTAAATGAATGAATGAATGAACAATAAGTGTAGGAACAATGATAAGCACAAAAGGGAATTGAGAATATTCTGTAATTAGATTTGGTGATGATGCCACAACTCTGTGCATGAACTGAAAATAATTATATGGTGTGTAAACAATAGATCAATAAAGGTGTTTATGAAAAGAGAATTGAGAAACAGCAAGTCATCCTGATGGAAGAATATACTGCATTGGGCTAGAAAGAATCTTTAGCATTTCAGCATCAACCCTAAATGTGCTGGAAGATTGAATGATTAAAATTCAACTTACCATTCACAGTCTTTATTTCAATATTGTCTTTTTACTCGATTCATCTGCTTACTTATTTATTCATTTTTGCTAGAGATCTTCAAAGCATGTTAATATTAGGCTTCTAACTGCTTTTGTTTAACTGTCCTGCTGTGAGTAGCAGTCTAGTCTAGAATGGATAGCGTAATAATTTAGGAGGAAAGAAGGATTCATTCCAGACTTGGAACCATCACTCTACAGGAGACCTGATGCAAATTAAAAGCTCTGTTGCCTACATCAGGAAGGATAGTGAGGATTTTCCAGGACGATAACATCAAGAAGAGGATCTGAGACAGATTATAACTGGGTGATAAGAGTTATAATCTACAAAAATGTCAGAAAGACACAAATCATCAAGATCACTGAAGAAGGATGTGTCCTATGGTGTGAAACTATGTACCGTGAAGGTGGGCTGGGGAGGAATACAACCATCGAGAGGCGAGTCAGTATAAAATATTTTTACTCTAGAAAAAGCTTTTAATTTTATCCAGTGTTCAAGAGATCGATTGTCAACATTTTTGTAAAATTAAAAATTGTTTTTAAGAAGAAATGCATGTCTAGAGGGTCATCGTGAGGATAAGTGCAATCACAGTTATGAAAACATTCAGAACCCCTGAGAAGAGAATGCAGGTAGATCAAAATTTCTTTTACTTATTTAATTTGACCGTAGTCTTAATTAGCTTCTCATTTAAATTTAAAGCTTCTATACCCATCTCCAGCTCCCCCTCTCCTTTCTCTAAAAGTCTCTGGTTCCAAGCATAGCTTCAAATCCATCCTCATAAGAGCTTTCAGGAGGTCCTACTCCGTGTGTGCAGGATCAAGAAGAGGTGTGTACTGCTGGCTCTTCCACTTTGGGGAGCTATCTTGTTATTGCCACAGACATTCCACCTTGATTGAATGTTATCCAAAGCAATCTGTCTTCAGGAGAATCATGCTTTAATTTCCTTGATTTTCATCGGTAACTATATCTTGATTTCAACACTTTATTGAATACATTTTCCTACCCATCGGTAGATTGTCTATATATGATGGGAAATGTGTATGCATTTGTGTGTGTGTGTGTGTGTGTATGGTGGGTTGTATTCATTTACATTACTGCATAACAGATCATAAAAAACAACGCCTATTTCTTAGCTTGAACCTTTGTAGGTCAGAAGTCTGCGCAGGCTCAGCTAATTTCTCTGCTTAGGATATCACAGGAGTAAAAGTGTAAAAAAAAGGACCAGGATCTTATCTGGAGGCTCCAGACAAAAATTCACCCCCAGACTCATTCACATTGTTGGCAGAATTCAAAATAAGAACATTCTTTTATGTAACTGTAGTATATTTATCAGAAGCCAGAAATTTATAGTTAATAAAATACTGTTACGTTATCCACTGAAATATTGAAACTTTATTATTTTTCCCAAATAGACAGCTATTTTTCTTCCCCAGCTTGGGCTCCAGAATTAACCCCTGCACTTATGTCTTCCGTCTCTTTGGTTTCCTTTAATCTGTGATAGTTCCTCAGCCTTTCATTATCTTCTTGACACACAATTATTAGAAAATAGGCTTATTTTTAGAATGCTCCTTATATTTTTTGATACTATTTCTTGAGTAAATTCAAGTTCAGGTTTTTTGGTCAAGAACACTAGAGATACAATGTTGTGTCCTCCTTAGTGGGAGGCACATAATATATACAATGTTGATCGCTTCCAATATTGGTGACAGTAGCTTTGAACCTTTGGTTCCTGTGTTGTTTACCCATTTTCTTCACTGAAAAATGTCTGTGCTCCCTTTGTAACCAATTTTGTGGGGAATTGCTTTGTTGTATGTGAGTATATGCTCCTCATCAAAGTAATTTTAGCATTTAATGATGAGTTCTTAAACTGTTTCATTTTCTCTATATAACAGCCTTATATTCCTACTTTAAGAAAACATTGGTTTATTTATTTATTTGTGTCGGTGTGGATTCATACATATCTACATTTATACTGAGGCTCCATTAGACCCAGATTTGGCCAGTGCAGGGTCTTTGAACTTGCTCCTGTGTTTTATTGACACTTCCTCATTATCTCTGAGCATCTCCTTATTTTTTTGGTGCAGAAAAATGTTGCAGAATTACTTTAAGCCCAGGAAAGAACGTTTTCTCCAAGGAGATTTGTTGCTTTTTTAGAGGAGTATGTAACACAGAAACAAGTCACTAGGTTCATTCATTGCTTCTAGTATCACTTTTGTGGCCTTTGAGTTGAAGGAGCTTTATTCAATCAGTATTAAATGATATTTTAAAATATATGCAGCTTTTAAAACAGCTTTAGATTAAAAAAATGTAAGTGTTGTGTTTCTTTATGCCTCTTGACTACAACACTTTCTTAAGGCTTTTCCTATTCTTATGACTCAATGATTTTGAACAGTACTGGTCAGGTGTTTGAGAAGGAAATTTTCTATTGGTCTTTGTTTTACATTTATTTTGTGATTAGACTGGGATTCTTTGTTTTTTGGAGGATGATCACAAAGGTCAAGTGCCACCTTTAACATATCAGATCAAGAAAACATATTACCAGCATAATTTATCACCATTGAACCTGACATTGACCACCTTACTGGAGTGGTATGTTTATCAGTTTTCTCTGCCGTAAATACTCCCTGCCTGCCCCCTGCATACTGTACTCCTTGGGAGAAGATCACTGCCCAGAAGCTCGCCCTGTGCTTCCCTCCTTGAGGGTGGGATCTACATAAATGATTGGGAATTCTTCTGCATTGGGAGCTTGGACTCCTCCCTCATTTTCTTATTCATTTATTCCTAGCAGTATGTCCTCATGAATATTCATTTTATTCCAGGGTTGTCATCCAATACTATTTTATTTATTTTGTTGCCGAAATGATTCTAGCTTTGGCCATCGGGAGCTCTTTCAGTTGGCTCCTCTGTCCCTTTGACACCCCTTCTCGGTTTGGTTTTAGTTGCTTGATTGTTGAGCACTTAATTACTTTCTGTCACTGCAAGGTGCTTCAGGATCATGTTGTGTCTCTCCTGCCCAAGGAAGCAAGCTTCTTATAAGAGTATCTGTTAGGAACTCTGCACCTACATTCTCCATAGGTTTCAGAAAATGAGTAATCAATCGTAGAGAATGAGATTCAAGTTTCTCTTGGAGTGAAGAGTTAGAAATATAGAAAGGAAGAAGAATAGAAGTATTCTGAGGGTTTAGATTGAAATTTGAAAGTGCAGCATAAATTCAAGGTGGTATATTTAGGAATATCTCTGGCAATGCTCCTGTCTCTAAGTGTGGATTGTCTAATACTACATATGGCTACTCCAGCTTTTTGATGTTTACTGTTTGCCTGGTATACCTTTTTCCAGCCTTTCATTTTCAGACTTTTTGTCTTCATATTCAAAGTAACTTTCTTTTAGATGGTAACAGTTGGATCTTGTCTTTTTACTGGAAAAATCTCTGCCTTTTAATGTGTTAAGTTCATTTATAGTTTATATAATTATTGAATCTCAGTGCAGTTTTTATGCCCCCACTCCTTTTTTTTTTAATTTATTATTGGGGATTCATTGAGGATACAAGAAACCAGGTTTCACTGATTGCATTTGTTAGGTGAAGTCCCTCTTATAATCGTTGCAGCTCTCTCTTCACAGGTATACTGCCCTAGAAATTCTGGCCACTTCAGGAACTCCTGATTCTAATTTCTGCCATCTTAACTTGGTGAGCTCTCCCACACACTCTGCTTGAGCTCCTTCCTGTTCTGCAGCAGAGGGAAACTCTTAACGATCATGGCATCACTCATGCCCAGCTGAGCTTCTGGGCGGTGATCTCTGCAAGGTCCCTGTCTCTGCGTTTCCTTTCTTTCAAAGATTGCAGTTCTATGCTGTATGTTGTTCAATCCCCCAAAACACAGACCTCACATATTTTATCAATTTTTATTATCTGCTTTTTTTTTAGTTTACAGTTATTTTTTTGGTGAGAAGGAAAATACAGTACAGTTACTTTATCATACTTAGTAAGAGATGTACCAAACAATCTGTCTTTTAAACTAAACATAACAATAAAAATATCACTGACCATAGTATAAAATCAGATATTCTGGTTAATTTAACACATGGATTGTTTTTGCATTCAAATTTCAAATGATTTGCACTGTTGAATTTCCTTATTTATATTTTCATATAAGTTTTTCAACCCTATTGGTTCTGGCAAAAGAGAGAAAAATGAAAAGATGCGTGGTGCTAGTAACAAAGGAATATTACCAAAGAACACAAAACTTCCTTAAATATGGTACTTTGTTCTTTTTTTTACAAAAACAGAATCTCATTTTTTTCACCCTTGGTAGAGTGTTGTGGCATCATAGCTCACCATAACCTCAAACTCCTAGGCTCAAGTGATCCTCTTGCCTCAGCCTCCCACGTAGCTGGGACTGCAGGCATCCACCACAACACCCCATTAGTTTTTCTATTTTTAGCAGGGACAGAGTCTGTCACTTGCTCAGGCTGGTCTTGAACTCCTAAACTCAAGCAATCTGACTGCCTCAGCCTCCCAGAGTGCTAGGATTACAGACATGGGATACTTTGTTCTTTATAAATTTTTTTACATACTTTCCTGTTAGGACTCATGTTGGTTACCAAGGGCAGAAACCTAACTGAATTAAACTTAAAGGAGAACATACTGGCTGTATACACAACAACATCCCAAGCTGTCCGGCTGCAGTTATTATTGGGCATCTATCTCTCTTTATCTCTCAGCCCTCCTTACCCCTGTGTTGGCCTTCCTGGCTGTCAGTTTGACATTAGCAGCTTCCATCTTATATTCTGCTGGTTTCCCAAGCACAAAGAAAAGAGAGCTCCCCTGTCAGTCACAGAAAATAATAATTACTGGAAGCCTGATACTTAGGGGACATGGGAAATGTACAGTGGTTAACCACATAATTAATGTCTGTGACTCCAGAGAGCTTACATTCTGGTGATATATGAGAAACAATTAGGAAGTGAGCATAAAAACAATTCAGGATCATAAAATTAATATAAAAAATAGGATAACATGGTGGAAAGTAAACGTGATGGTCCATCTGTGTAGGGGCATTTGACTTAAGACATACATCATCATGAGAAAAAGGCAGCCAGGAGAAAGTCTAGGGAAACAGTATTGCAAGTAGAAAAACAGCAAGTTCCCAGCCCCTGAGATGGGAGCCAGCCTGGTCTCACTGAGGTACAGAATGAAGGGAATGGGCAGATAACAGATAATGAGTAAACAAGGTAGGTAGAATTTAGATAATAATGACTATGGGCCATGGTAAGGAGTTAGGATTTAAACTTGGCTATGGTGAGGTTTGTTGAAAAATTGTCAAGATATATGATTTGAACCTATGTTCATTTGGAAGGCTATTTGGGAGGAATTCCCAGCAATAAGCCAGAATTGAGAGCTATTAGTCTGGCTTGAGTGACGTGCCTATCTCTAAATTAATCACAATGGCCAGGATACTGCTCTTCTCTGATTGGTCCGTCTCAGGTTATCCTACTCTTGAGGCCAGATGGTGAGATCAGTCCCATCTGAACTATATGAACTAAAAGTAGGAATAGGAGAAACCTTCTCACATTGAGGCATTATTTCTACAAGAAGGGGAAATGGATGCTGGGCAGATACAAGCAACAAAAACACACATCTGATTCATTATTCAAAGAACAGTTACCCCCATTGTAGAATTCCTGGAGACAGGCCATGCTCTGGGAGCTCTTGGTCAAGAGTTTTCTTCACCAACTACGGAGGTAGCATCTGAACACTGGGCACTAGTCTGAACTCTGAACAAGTCCAATTTGGTTCTAAAATGATATGCAAATGAAAATCTCTCATTGAATAAGATGAAGATATGTCTCTATTATTTTATTTTTGTAAATTATAACCAAAGATCATGGAAGAGACTACATTTGGAAAAGAAAATTGTTTGGTATGATGTTCTAACAGACTGAGCACAGATACTCCTTACAGAAATTCAAGTGTGTCTCAGTCTTTAAGGACGCAGTTCTTGAGTAACTTTGATGAACTCAAGCTAGTAAATCACTAGTATTCCTTGATATTCATCTGAGAATTCTGAGAGGAATAAACTGTGAAATAGTAACACTGCAGTAAGATGCAATATATCCTCCCTATAAACAGCAGCTCTCCTGAAGGTTGGAGAAAAATTTGCGAATACTGCACCCATCAAGAGAGAAGAGGGGGGGAAATGAAAGGAGATTCCAGAAATTATAGATCCTTGAATCTCATCTCATCATCTCAGTTGTAGGAAAAGTGATTGAGGGTTTAATTAAATTTGGATTCTTGAATAAGTACAACTAGAAAGTGTTTCACTCTCAGTATTTCCATATAGCATTTGAAGTTGTATAATAAAGCTTGTCTTCAGGGAAAACCTTGCTTCCTAGCTGGAAAATTTTATAAGATTAATCACAAAAAGAATGTCTGGCTTCTTTCATGCCATCTCTGTTGCTGTGGCTAAGGTTAGAGTATGGAGAATTTGAAATACTTTTTTTCCTTAATAAACAAAGTGTTTGATGTTTAGGATAATGGGGATTTGGGTGTTCCACCTGCTAAAGCTCCTTGTCTACCAGTAGTTTGCATTACTTACTGGTCCAAACAGATCATCATACTTACTAATCACCTATAATTATTACGTGTCCTCATCTGCACAAAGGGCTGTGTTAGATGCAGAAGCACAGAGTTATTCTCCCTGTATTTAAGAACTCTGTTTAGAAAATCATGGCACACACAACCATTCAGAGAGGACAAGGCCCCATAGGTCCTGGGAGTCAGGTAGGTGTTGTGAGGGTTGGGATATTATTTGGGTCTTGAAGAAATAACTGGTCATCTAATCCAACTATAGATGAAAGGTAAATCCTGGAGACACGTCAGTTTTGCTTTTCCTTCATTTGCAACGTGCTCTTCCTAGGTGAGCTCTTTTATTTCTACAATTTAAAATGCTCTCTCTATGAGCTAATGATGTCCTACTTCATATTTCTAGAGCAAATTCCCATTTTCACCCCTACTTCACATTTCTATCATAAAACCTTTAGCTTCACTGTGTCCAAAGCTCAATGCATTTTTCTTTCCTAAATTAGCTTTTCCTTCTGTAGTCTATATTTTATTTAATGACACCACCAGTCACTGCAAATTTATGCCACAAAGCTCAGAATCATCCTTAGCGCTTTATTTTCCCTACACTTCCTTTCCCCATCGGCTGCCAAATTCTGACAATCTGACTTTGCCTGCTTCCTACTCTCCTTCATTTGCATTTACTCTATCCTTCAGTGCAGCAGACTGACCCACCGATCGCATGGTATCGTACAGAAGTATTTACATGTCTGTGTGATTTCTGAGTAGAGCCTATGGTTTTTGGTCTTTGATTCAATTTCCAGTACCTAACACCACACCTAAACCATTGGAGGTGGCTCGGTGCTTGTGGCTAAATCGGCTAGGGCGCCAGCCACATACACCTAAGGTGGTGGGTTCGAATCCCCAGCCCGGGCCTGCCAAACAACAATGATGGCTGCAACCAAAAAATGGCCAGGCATTGTGGCAGGCACCTGTGGTCCCAGCTACTTGGGAGGCGGAGGCAAGAGACTCGCTTGAGCCCAGGAGTTGGAGTTTGCTATGAGCTGTGATCCATGGCACTCTACCCAGGGAATAGCTTGAGGCTCCGTCTCAAAAAAATAAATAAATAAATAAATAAACCATTGGAGGTGTGCAAAAAAAAAAAAAAAAAAAAAGTCTTATTGAAAGACCTGTATGACAGGTATCTATTGTTTATCCAATAAGTTATTTAATAATTCATTCAATGTACATTTGTAAAAGACTTGCTATGTGGTGGGACTAGCTTGATACTGAGGACACAAAGATGAATGAGAGAGAGCATCTGTGCCCTCTGATAGCTCATAGAGGCCAATGAAGAACAAACATACCAACAAGTAATATTGAAAAATTGATGTCAAGATGGACCCAGTAACCGTAACATTTATGTTCTTTAGACTCAGTCTGTACATGTATGTGTGCGTCCTGTTGTCTTCTCTGATATGACATATTGCAGATTTTGTAATGTTCTCTCTCTCTCATATTATTTCAATGCAGAACAGGCTAAAATGTGTTAAAAAAAAAACCTCCTGTTAAATTGTTACTCACAAAGTACTTTGGAGAATAAAAATATTTCCTTTCAAAAGGTCATGTTCCTATGAATATGAATCCTGGCTAGAAAAACAAAACCACTATGGGATCCTGTAATTAACAGCACTCCTGATAAAAATATGAATTCATCTCACAGCTGCCTACCTTGGGCATAAATCAAGATACAGTGATTTTAGGGACGGTAGCCAAGAAGTCAGTGATAAAAATCTGAGAATATTGATTATTCTAGGTACACTGACAAATTGACTGGAGAAATTAAACATCTCAGAAAGGTGAAAAAAAATAACACATCTTCGAGTCTTTCCCAGAAATCATCTTATCTCAATCACTTTTTTTTTTATATATAAAGAAAAGAGGCTCTCTCAGGTAAGTGACGATGTTTACCCCGAAAGTTTGACTTGTCTGATTGCCTCCAGATCCACTTTGAAGACTTTTCTAAAGATCAAGTAAGGTTCCGGTAGCTCTTTTGATGTATTAAAAAAGAAAGAATGTTTTCCAGGTTGACTCAGCTTGCAGATTATTATTACTGCCACTAAAAAATTGAAAACATTCTTGATGAGCTTCCAAAATGGAATTAGTCTACACAACTACAAAAAACAAAAGTTCTTTTATGTTCAGAATAGGAGTAATGCTATTTAGTTCTATTTTTCCAGAGGCAGGCAGGAAATATTAGATCAGCAGGTAGTACAGTGATTAAAAGTCTCCCTTCACCAAATCCTACCACACTCGCTCTCAGTAGACACTGCCCATGACTTCATCCTCAAAGTTAAAGCCATCACATTTGCTCTCCCTTAACTGCCCTCCCTCTACTCCCCTAATGTATCTACGTCCATTTCTGATCTTTAATCCTTTCCTTTCATCTTGGAAGCTGTGGGAGGGGACCACACATCGGGATTTGTTTGGCTGCTTATTATACAATCTAGAAAAGCAGTGGTTTAAACAACATAGCGAGCTCTCTGCCTTAATATCACTAAGTTAGGAAGAGATGGGCGTTCTTCTCGGGAAGAGCTGGTGCAGATGCTCTGAGTGACCTAATGGCCCAGGCTCAATGACTTTTCTGTTCCTTCTTGCTGAGCACTTGACTTTCACTGTAAAGAGTTGCCTCATGGTCAAAAAATGGTCACTGTAGCTCCAGTCATCATATCCACATACCAGAAAGTAGGGAGGAGGAAAGAGGGATAAATAAGAGGCATCTTTCTGCCTAAGGAGATTTCCTGGACTCAGTGCTTATATTTCACTGTGCACCATTCTGTGCATACCTACCGTGTTTCCCTGAAAATAAAACACTGTATTATATTTATTTTTTCTCAAGAAGACACACTAGGGCTTATTTTCAGGGGATGTTTTCCTCTCCATGCTAAAATGCATGATGTGGCTATGCAGATACACTGCATAGCCATGCCCATCAATCTGCATAGCCCATCACTAGCTCTTATTATAGGGGTAGGGCTTATATTTACCAAATGCATACAAGTCCTGCTAGGGCTTATTTTTTGGGTAGGTCTAATTTGGGGGAAAACACAGTAGTAGTATCTGCAAGGAAGGATGAGCGATAATTCTTTTAAAACTTGGAATATCACTACCTCAAAAAAAAAAACCCTCAACAAACAGATTATACTATAAAAAGAAAAAGTCACAATGCATTTAAGTCACTCAAAGTCATTGCCATGGTTAGCTGAAACTATTTCCTCTGTCTCCGAATGCTTCCCTTGTTGAAATGCTATAAAATGATGGGGAAAAGGAACCAAAGACTTGGAATCAGATAGAGGTGGGTTCAAATTTTGAGTTCATCACCAGTCAGCCCTTGGATCTTGCTCAGGTTATCTAAAATTTCCAAGCCTTAGCCTCTTCACACATAAAACAGAGATGAAAACACCTATCGTGTGCACTTGTTTGGGAACTAAATAAATGTAAAGAACTGCTACAGTGCCTGGAACATAGCTAGGGATCTATCATTTGCAGATATGTAAAAACCATAAAATAATGCTTTGATCTCCTTAGAAACAACATGCCTTTGCCTCCTTTTTGCCCCTACAGACATTTTTTGGTGTTCTCTGCCTATCAGATAAATATTCATGTGCCCAGATTAAGTTCTTGGCTCCCCAATCCACTCATTCTGTTTTGCATCCATTGCCTTGGTTTCATTTTGCACTCATATGCTGATAACTCTCAGCTCAGACCATTTCTTCAGCTTCAGACTCGCCCCTGGGTATCTCTAAAGTGTCTGTAGTAGGTTGAATAATATTCCCCAAGGGATATGCTAACCTAGAACCTCAGAATATGACTTTATAGAAATAAGTAGTGTTGAAGATGTAATAAAAGTAAGGTTCTTGAGATGAAGTCATTTTAGATTAGGGTGAGTCCTAAATGCAATGGCAGCTATGCTTATAGGAGACAGAAACAGAGAAGACACACAGAGACGTAGGGGAGAAGACAGAGGCACACACTGGGATTGATGGGTCTGCAAGCCAGGAGAACCAAGAATTGCTGGTAGCCACCCAATGCTAGAAGGGACAAATGGAAAGACTTCTCCCTCAGCCTCCGGAGCAACGAATCCTAGGGACACATTTCTGAGAGGACAAATACATTTCTGTTGTTTTAAACCACTAATTTTGTAGTGATGACAACCCTAGGGAACTAGTACAATCTCCCAAACTGAGCTCTTTATTTGCCTCTGTGGGTATGTTTCTCTGTCCATCTTTTCTTACCTATTTTACGGGACCACCATTTATACTTTTCATCTTTGACTTCTTCTCCACTGTCTACCTTCTTATCCAACCAATTGCTAAGATTCATATCTAAATAATTCTCATATCTGGCTTTCATTCTCCAAAGTCAGTTGCTACTTCTCTGGGTTCAAGCTACTGCCATCTCGTATCTGGACTTGAACAAGAATCTTCCAACGTATGGTCTTTCTACTCTTAGGATTATCCCATTCAGATACAGCCTCATCACGTTTGCCAGAGAGATCTTGACAAAGTGCAAAATGAACAATGAGCTGAATTGCTTAGAACGCTGTGATGGTGCTTCATTCCCTGCAAGGTAAAGTCCAGGAGCAGTGCCGCTGTCACCCTGCACCTTGCAGGCTGCCTTTGTGTCTTGGTGCATGCTTTCCTGTTCCCAGCATAGTCTTCGACTCACTACCATGTACCTACCTTGCCATCTAATATCTTTCATCACCTATTATAAGTCACTTTGTCCACAAAGACTTATTGGTCCCTCTTCCAAGTTTCTATAATATCTTGTGTAGTTATTGGGAAAAATGCTCCCAATTCTTTGGCACCAATAATTCAGCAACCAAACTATAGGATGTGAGGAGTTTGTTGTTTCCCCTGGAAAGTCTCACAGCTTTATAACAAAGAAAAGAACAAAATTCTTCTATAATACCTTGGATGTTTACCTTGATCTACATGCTTTGTATATGGTATTGGATTTAAGGAAATTCATTGTGGTGATAAAATAAAGAGCTCAATTGCCTTACTGGTTTGAACTCCTTGTAGACAGAAACTGTTCTCCTTGACCTTTCTATCTCTCCAGACCTGCACAGTACTTGGTAGACGCTTGTGCCCAGCTGGCCCTCAATAAATTGTTGTTAAGAGCTGAAGAACTTACACATTTCTCCTATCAAACTATCAATTCTTTTACAACGTTTTATCTCCATTCTTGGCAGTCCCACTCACTCAGTAACATTGATATTCCCTCAAATTCTTTTTCCTGTTGGCCACTGCAGCCAATTCATCCCAAGTCCCTAATTTCTTCTTTGATCAAGGAGGCTCTCAGCAGAGACCCAAAGGACCAGTGAGTGATTAAATGTACAGGCTTCTTTAACTGTGCAACTGTGGACATGTTATTTAATCTCTCTGAGCTTCATTCATGCATCTATAGAGTGGGGTTGATCATTACACCTACTTCATAGGATCACCACCATTTACTGGTCACTGAGAAAAAAAGCGTGAGATAAAAATTGGGGACGGTATCAGATGAATTGATAGTTGCACCACTTTCTTCCTAACTTCAGTTCTCTACCTAATCTCTGAAGCCCTGTCACAGATGAGAGCTTTGAGCTAAATGCTAGAATGTATTAATCACGGGGCATAGATGGCTACTATGTCCTGTATCCATTTTTCCATATCATCTCCAAACCTTGTTTAGGCCAGGACCATTTTTATTTCCAGAGTGATTTTACCAGATTCTCGTGTATTCTGCTTCTCTTATTTCTTGGCCTTAATATTACATACCTTGATTTTTTTTTTTTTTATGGAGTACAAGTTTCCTATTCCAGAGTGTCATTTTGATCAGACTACCCCTCCTTATGAAAAAGAAAAACTTCTGTTTTCCCATCCAATTGAACCAAAATTCTTCCTCTGAGACTTCAGGGTTCTTATCAAATTATTTTTACCATAACACAACACTGCTCTGATTTACTTGTCCCCCAGGTTTTCAGCAAATCGATTTGTTTGTCCGTATCACACGCCATGCCTGATGGCTGCCTGAAAGCCACCATACATTTTGAGTCAGAATCATATTTTGGAAAATATATTAACGTACTTCTCTCCTTTGCATTTTCATGTTTATAATCTTTTCTCTAGTAGGTTGCAGCATCCATCCATCAGGAGCAAATAGCATTTTACCATAAGGAAGAAGTGAGAAGAAAGAAGGTAATGTTGAACTTCCAACATTCCAGAGAGAAATTAGCAGTAGGGAAGTAACTTGTGATTAAGATTTCTGAGAAAGAAGGAATTTCCAAAGTCCTTGTAGTTCTTACCTAAAAGATAAACCACAAGAAAACCTGAGGATGTGTAGATTGTCTTCTGGGAAGCCTAGTGCATGTGGTAGTGCTCTGGCTGGATGTAACGGGAGGGGAAAACTCTTCTTTTCCAGCTTCACGGTTCATGGGATGTGAACAGCACATGGAGACCAAGCGGCTGAGTCTCTACAGTTCAGACGCGGGTCAGAAGGGCATCTGATACACGGACCTGTACACGTCCCCATTTCCTGCCTTCCATTCTCTGGAAAATGTTAGCCACTCTGCTGCAGAAAGCTTTGGAGTTTTGTATTTTTATGTCTTTTCAATGTTATTCTTTTCTTTGTTGTAAAGCTGTGAGATTTTCCAGGGCAAACAACAAACTCCCCACATCCTATAGTTTGCTTGCGGAATTATTGGTGCCAAAGAATGGGGAGTATTTTTCCCAATAACTATACAAATCATCATTGAATGGCTGGGTAGAGGCTCTGTGA
Organism: Galagoides demidoff; assembly: GCA_963574575.1. Classification (NCBI taxonomy): domain Eukaryota; kingdom Metazoa; phylum Chordata; class Mammalia; order Primates; family Galagidae; genus Galagoides; species Galagoides demidoff. The sequence continues at coordinate 23,191 of CAUYQV010031475.1, read as the reverse complement.
TGAAAATACATCAATAAACCTTGAGAGAAAAAGATGTAAGATCTCTATTTACACCTTTAGGCTAACCGATGTTCATTGCCTTTCAAAGAATCGTGAACGCGATGGGGTATGTGAGGAAAGTCTACATTTTGCCGTCCCACAGGTTGGTTTAAATCTTTCCACAGAGCTATTTCATATGTTGCATCTCAGAGCCCCAAGACCAGCTGAGAATTAGAACAACTATTTATGCTCAGAATTGCTTCAGTGATTGTGGGGACTGTGGCCAGACAGATTTAGTGATAAATAATTTATGAAAAGGCAGAATGGTGAAAACATATTTTAAATAAATCCATTAACCTTTTATTTGCAGAGCTTTGGACTATATGCCAGGGAGTGTGCTTGGGATTGGCTGCCCAGAGATAAGTGATGTTCAGACCTTTATGCTGCTGATATTTGCGGAATACCATTCTAAATTCTTTGTGCAAATGGATTTAATTCTAACAACAACTTTATGATTTATAAACTATTACTACCCCTTTATTTAGATGTTCAAGGTCATACATTCAGTCATAAGTGAAGCTGGAATATAAATCAAAGCCATCTGGCTCTGGAGTTTGTACTCTTTACCAATAAGGCTTATAGCTTGTAATATAGTTCTATGGATAGGCATAGGGCTGGCATAAGAGAAAAATACTGGAAGAAAATTTGGAAGAATATTTTTATATCTTTTTTTTAAAGTAAATTTATTTTAGGCTAATGTGAGCACTAACAATGGGGTTAAAGTGTTTGATTGGGTTAGGTAGAGTCCCTCTTGTGTTTACGTCTCCCCCACAAAAGTTGTGCCCAACACCCATACCCATTCCATGAGAGCATCTTAAGCCCCTCCCCCTCCCTCTTTACTCTTCCCTTCAAATTGAATTCAAATGAGTTTTTCTCCTATGTAGACTTTCTAAGTATGTGCCAAACCCAGAAGCCAAAAAAAAATGAAGGACCTATTTTTGTCATATGACCAATAGAAATCTTTGTATAGTCCAAGAAGCCATACATGTAGCTAAAATGTAAATGCTTACCTAGGGAAAAATGCTTGGCATGCACTTAACACAGAAGAGGGTAAGACTGTTTAAAGAAATCTTACAAATCAATGGGTTGAAAACAAGCAAATAGACAACAGAAGATGTAAGAAATAAAGTAGGAAAGGCAAATCACAGAGCCCAAAGACAGGCTTCATTCCCCTGATGATGAAAGCAATGCAAAGGGAAATTTTGAGATACTTGTATCTATTGATTAATATTTAAAAGCTTGATGGAAAGTAAAATTGCAAAAGGATGCGAATACAAGTCTCTCTTTCACTCAGAAATAGAAAAGCCTCAGTCAGAATCTTGGGTCTGAAGCAATGGACAATGACTGGAAATGCCAGAAATAATCATTCCAAGAGCCATATTAATTTTTCCATCAGTGAAATTTCATTGATATTTTTATATCGATAGAACCCATGATAAACCACAGATAGGAAAACGAAAGCAAAACACAAAAATGTAAATAAACTTGGAATGGTTACTCCAGAGTCTCCTGGGAACCTCATCTCTGTTAATCCCAAGATCCTTTTTCTACGTGTCATGCATTGATGGAGAGAACATTTGTAACCACAGGGTGTTTATTTTATTTTTGATTTGCTTTATTTTTACACACAAGACATTTGCTCTCCCGAAGATCTAAATTAATGAGAAGTTCCTGAAAATCTGATGAAATGTGACAAAAATGTAAAATTAACACCTGCTCCTATTACTGTGAATAACCAAATCCCTGGAGTGTTTCAAGGAAGATAAGAATTTCTTGGTACTTTAGGTAGGAGCCCTAGAACTATTTTCTTAAAGAAAAGAGAAAACCAGGAGAAGAGAAAAAGTTAGGTTCTGCAGAAAACTTCGACAACTGCTCCAAACAAATAAGTAATTACCATGTGATAAATATTGCATTTCACAGACCAGCTCTTTAACTAGGTTCACTTTCTGCTGACTCACTCAGATCTATCCTGTGGTAGAACGTCAAAAATAAACAATGAAGGGTATTAAGGCATGATCCCATTATCCTCCTGGGAGAACTGCTGACTTCCTTGGCATCAGTACTCTAAAGACTTATGTAAATTTTTCAACTGGGTAGCTAGAATTTTTTTTCTTCTATATTTTACTGGCATTCTCTCTGGATAACGTCCATCTTCTAACATTTCCTGGATGAGCACCTTCAGGAAGAATCGGATAGAATACTCTACTGGCTTGTATCCAGTTTTTGGCTCTCTGCAGAACTTAAAAAATAGACCCTTTGGAAGACATATTAACTCTTACAGAGCACGCAGATATCATTAGGAAATTTTAACAACGAAAAAAAGCCCCCTGAGTGTAGGGCTAGAAAGATGCTAGGCTGAAAGATAAAAGACGAGTGTGTTTTTTAGTTTGGGGGTATTTTTTAGACAAGATCTCATTCTGTTGCCAGGTAGGAGCGCAGTGGCACAACGATGGCTTAATTCAGCCTTGAACTCTTGGGATCAAGTGATCGTCCTGCCTAAGCCTTCTGAGTAGCTGGAACCACCATGCCTGGTTAATTTCTTTGTTATTTTGGACATAAGAACTTGCCATGTTGCCCAAGCTGATCTTGAACTCCTTGCCTCAGTCTCGCAAGTAGCTGGGATAATAGTCATGAACCACTGTGCACACTTCAGCTGGGTGTTTAAGCTCAGCTCTGCCCCTCAGCTGCTGAGTAACCATGGAAAACTCGATTAGTTATTAACTGTTCTGAGCCTCAGATTTTTTTCATCGGTAAGAGAAAGAGGTCGTACTCAGCATCTGAGTCCTTTGAGCATCTGAAATTTGTGATAGGATGAAGTCTAACAAAACATTCCAATACCCCCAAATATGAATCTCATAGCTGACTAAATGGTAGCTTTTCATTGTTTTTACACAGCATCGATATCTTCTATGAAACTGTTGAAATGTCACATTTTATCCAAAGCATAATCTCTGGTGAAATTTTAATTTTCTCCCTTATCCCTGACATCATTTCTATTTATTTTGAACCTGGTTTTTAAACGCAACAATTTGGTATGCCAGAAAGATGACTTTGTGGCCAAATACATAAATAAAACATTTTATATAAGGCAGGATAAGTTGGGTTGTGCTGGAGAAACACATCAACTCAATAAAACCATAGCTTATTCAAAGTCTGGGAGTCCTGTACCTCCAGGCCAGTTTTCTGCCCCATCGTGACTCAGTCATCCCGGCTGCTCCCACGTCTGGCTCTCTTGTCTCCACCTCGGTTCTCCACAATTGCTGTGGCAGAGCAGGAGAAAGCCGGCAGAGACAGCTAGAAAGCTTCTAACTGACATTTTGTGCCTTTGACCAACACCTTTTACATTTCCTTGCCATATTATTAATAACATGTTATATACAAAAGAAATAAAAAGGTTTATCCCTCACCAGGGACATATCCCCCAACCAAGACACTTGAATCTTTTTCAGAGACATATCCTGCCCTACCCCGATTCACCTTCTGGACCATATATGCTTCAATATACACCAACATTCTAGCTCTATCCGGGCCAGATCATCCCTCTTGTTCCTATCAGCCTCCTCAGATTTTCACCTTTCTCCTTTCAAGCAGTTCATTATTCCCTATCACCATCCCCCATGCCTTTGTTAAACACTAAATTCCTAACACCTTTTTCCTACAATGTCTTTGCTTGGTGAATGTTCAAGTCTTGTTAAACTAAACAATCTACCTAGATTTCCTGTACCCAGGGAGCTCAATCTTTGTGAACAGAAAAGCAAACTTGTTGATGACCATTCTCATCTTAAAATCAGGACTTTGAATCACAGGGGGCCCCTCAGCATTGCTGGGGTATTTTATTCAACTTCTCTTGCTTTTCCATTCAACTATTTTAAGGCTTCTTTTCTCACCTCAAATCACTGCACCCCTGTTCCCCAACATTATACTGTTTGCTAGTGACCTCACTTTACACATAGTTGAAATAAAATAGACTCTGCCAGAGAGGAACACTTTTCTGTCCTACTCCATAACCTTTAATGCAACCTGCATCTATTCCTATACGTTCTGCTTTCCTTGTGTAACTGTGGATAAAATGCCCTCACTCCCTTCAAAGTCCAGAACCTCTGCTTATGCTCTGGGGTCTCATCCCCTAGATCTTTCAAGGACAGTACAACTGAAATTTTGTACTTTCTCTCTCATATATATATGTTTTTAATCTCTGGGATCATTTCCATCACCACAGAAACCTGTTGTGATACCAACTATCTTTGCTTTGGGGTATGCTCCCAAGAATTACCCATTTTGTTGACAGTTACCTTTGATTCCTATAAGTGCTGATTTTCTAAATGCTATACGGGGCTGTCCCTGAGTTTTGATTCTAAAGTCTTTTCAAAGATTTTTAAAGTTTCTAATTCCCTGTGTTAAATCCGTTTCCACGTGAAATACCTGGAATGTTCCTGTCCAAACCCTCAACTAGCTGCTTCCTTTCTGTCATTTTGATTTCAACTTAAGTAACACCCCCTCATCCAGACATTCACTATCACCTCACCTTATTTAATGTGTAATACATTTCATAAGTCTATTTGTTTCCTTGTTTATTTACTTATTCACTAGAATATAAGTAACTTTTTAAAATCTGTGTAGTTTAAGTATTGAGAATAGAGTTTGACACCCAGTAGGCATCCAGTAAATATTACACTTAATTATGATGCAACATTTTTTCTGTACCAAAAAATATTAAAATTTTAGATTCCTCTGATGTATTTTTGGAGAAATATATTAAGGGCAAAGGAATATTTTAGATAGTACGTGAGATACAAAGTTAAACTAGTGTCTTACCTTTAAGGAACCAGTAAGGGAAGTAAGAGGCATATATGGCTATAATGTAAAACAGAAACTGATGTCACTCTGCACATATTAAAGCTATAGAAGTTCAGAAAGGGCCAAATGCTTTTACTTGAGAAGATAAGTAAAGTTTTTCTGGTGGAATTAATACTTGAATTGGGCCTGAAAGGAAAATTAAGACTTATGAATTCTGCATGGATAAGAAGGACGTTCTAGAAATATGGTAAAGTGTTATCAACATCTCAAAGTTAAGGTGAAGCAAATTCGTCGTACAGGGAATTGGAAATAGCTCCACTTAGCTGGAAATTAAGGGGTGGAAAGCAAAATAGTAGGAGATAGAGTATACTCAGAAAATAAAGACATTGCCTGTAAATCCCCAGACAGAGGGATCCACTGGTTTTCACTTAAAAACCTACTTACTGTTACACACATGCAGATTTTTAAGTTATTTAAAATGGCTATGACGGTTGCAGTTAGGGAGTAGCTCATTTATGCTAACAGCCTTAAGGCTCTGAGAATTCTGTTTATTCCATTAGAAGTCACACCAGCTTCTACATTCTGAATGCTATTGCAGACTCTACCTTGTGAATCTCTGCTTACTCTCGGAATGTGAAGTAGGCTGTATGCAAATTCATTTGTTCATAATGAGCTTTTAGCATCTCTCTTCCTCTCTGAGGATGAAATCAGTGTACATGCTGCTTCTTAAGTCACGTCACTAATCTTCCTGGAGAGAGCAGAAAATGATTAAACTTGCTCTAAATCATCCTAAGGCTGTTAAAGGCATTCTCCTCTTGAACTTCTGCTTTACTCTAAAACAACCCAGCAATTGAATTTGAAACTGTTTCACAGCAAAGTTAAAAGAAGATATAAATCTTCCTTGATGTTCTTTAACATCTAATAACAAAGTGATTGTTTCTGTATTACGGTTTTGTTAGTTTCCCAGACACTCTCTTACTTACCACCAATAAGCGTCCTTCAAAAGTGCATTCTCCTGTGTCTTACTAAACAGACTGGCTTCAGGAGTTGCATTACAATGTCATTCCGTTCAAACTGTTGTTCCAAGCCAGCTATAATTAATTGTTTGTTTCAAGTTAGGCTGGGGTGATATATTTTGTTTTCCATAAGCTCTAATGGCACTGGACAGGAAAGAGTAGGTACACACACACACACACACACACACACACACGCACACGCACACGCACACACAGAGGGTGCCAAAAAATGTATACACATTTTAAGAAAGGAAAAGAACTATAGTAAATTTGGAATACTCAACGTCACATTTGACTTCTGCAATTATAAGAGGTGCTCAATCTGACTTGTATTTATCCTTTGTTACCAGTATACGTTGCGTATACAATTTTAATACAGTTTTTTCTTTTCTTTAAATGTGTATATATTTTTTCACACTGCTCTGTACATATAGAGGTACATACGAAGCATCTACAACAGATTCACAGGAATCACACGTTTTTAATCAGTCATAAACATCAATTATTAATTCAATAACATTGAAGATACTGTAGCATTTGGAGTAGACAGCTTATAGAAGTATACAAGTTCTGCCCCTTCTCTAATGCAGAAAATAGGGCAGTCATTTAAATATTCAAGTTATGTGTGTTTTCTTATTTAAAGATATACATACTCATATCTACCTTTGGGGAAAGACAGATCAAGACAGGTCGGTTATTTGTTTGTATACGTAGTGCTGAGTTTCTTAAGTCTAGGGAAGAATTCTGGAGAGGAAACAAGATCAGGGAATTGACGTTTCCTCCCTGAAAGCAATCAAACACGATTCATGAACTTAAAATGACGTTTTAGAAATATTCCATTCATCACCCTCCCTCTTACGTTCTTGTATGGATATATACTACATCTTCCATCCCCTCTACTTTTCTGAAATTCTGAGAAGTTTTCATTCTCCCCAAGTCCCTGTAATAATAGGCAAATTGAGTTCTGTGAAAGGGAATCTATTAAAGCCATTTATTATAGACAAGGACTGTTTTCAATGAGGTTTAAATCCTAGCAGGAAGAAACTGACAAGATCTTCTAAAGTGGAGTCACTGATTGGACCACATTTTTTTTTTTGCTTGTTTTTTTTTTATTTGAATTAGCTGCAAGCAACTAATATCATACCAAATTGGCCCACTTACTAATGTTTGTCTGGTCCCTGCAGCTATTTCAGGTTTCAATCCCTATAATAGCACTTTCTCACTTTGTTGCTGAAGAATTGGATCCTTAGACAATTTGGGTGTTTTATTTCATATTGCACAGCTGATTGATACGTAAACAAGGAGTGTATTGAGATGGGAAAAACTTAATATGCTTAATTGTGTCATATTTAATTGTCAATTCATATACACCTGTGCCATTTCACTTATGTAACTGTGAGTTTGGATATCTTGAAATTCATAATAGTGTTGGAGTTAGGGAAAACTGATTTTCTAACAATTGTCATTTGACATTTTTTTCCCCAAAGGAAAACACAAAGTTATCAACCTCTTCTAATTTACCACAAGTCATATTTTTAAAGTGTGTATTAGAGAAACATAATTAGAGACATTATGAATTACCCAGACCACAGGGAAAGCACAGAGACACATAAGGTGAGCGTAAGCAAAGTATTAAACCATACAGAGTAAATACCCTCTTAATTCAATTATTTAGGCATTTAGGGAAACTGAGACAGGACTTGGCTTAAAAATGGAAAAGTAATATTCTAATTTCTACCAGTTGCTAGGCACTGTGTATAAGTTATCTTATTCACACAATGATCACTCAGGGGAAGTATTTTCATCCTTCTTACAGGAAAGGAATCTGAGGTTGCTGACAGGTTAAGAAACACTCCAAGTACACTCAACTAGCAAGTGACCAGGTGGGAATTGCAAAGAGGTGTGATTCCCAAGTGTGTATCATTTCTAGGACGAAATTTGCTTGTTTTCTTAGCCACAAAGTTTGTGCAATTTAAAAGTGTAAAATAAGTTTGTAAAAGAAATATTTTAAATGAGGGGAAAACAAAGGGTGAGTCAAATTTTAAAGTGCCCTCAAGAAAATCTGTTCTATATTTCCATGCAGTTAATTTAACTTTAAACAATCCCTTTCCATGCATAAGGGCGAATTCCCTTAGGACAGTCATTAGGCAGACACAGTTTCCTTAATCTGAGTTGCCTTCCTGCTGGAAAGTAACCAAAAGGCATTTATTTGGTGCAGAATATGCCTTAGTTCAAGCTTTTCCAGAACATGCCATTGGCCTTATTCAAATTTATACAAATGGATGACCTATCTTTCCCAAGAAGTAGTGAAATGTTGAAGTGAATATACTCATGTATATGTATATGTGTATAATATGTATGCGGGGTACATAGACTCTATACACATATGTGTATTATATATGTTTATTAATGTCCCAAATTATCTCCATGTCACTCACAAAAACAAGTAAACATGACCCATCTCTTTACAGACAACAACACATTTCCTTTCCAGGACTGCAGAAAAATCTTTTTGAAACCCCTTTGGCTGAGAGCTAAATCTCTCCAGACAGGCTAAGGAGGATTAGAGTGTATTCCTTTGGGTAGCAGCCTAGCAGGGTCAAAGGAAGATAAAGGGATTTTCAAACATGGTTCTGATGAAAAAGGCAGCCAGAATGGATGGTTGAGGCACCTATAACTCCTAACCTAGGATACTCCCCACCCCAGTCAAACCCCAGAGGAGCTGCTTCTGCAGAGAGCGCCTGCCTTCCTCAGATCTTGATGAAATAAATTCTGTGCCCTTTCAGCATAGATTAGAATGGTGAATTACCCTGCTTCGAAACGGAAAAAGAGTAGGGAAGCTTTTCTTTTCCCAGGAGGCAGCATCCCTATTTATAAAGGGTCACGAAATTGACACAAGTAAACTGATTATGCTAAGTATACTGGGTACACAGAATCTCTAAACACCATTTCCTTCGCCTGCTCTTTGGGGTTTAGAAAAGTCTGGCGCTGGGGCTCAGAAGCTCCAGTAATCAGTGAATAATTTATTCACCTTTAATAAGTTGCTGATCCCTTTGTACTTCAGCCTCAAATATGAAGTAATAGCTTTCTTAGTAAATTGTTTTGAGATTCCTTATTGAAAGGATAAATACGTAGTAATTATGAAGCCCTTTTAGCAACATTCCAACAAGGGATTCCAACCTAAATCCTGATTGACATGAACTTCTTGTTTTTATCAAGCTAGAAATAAGCCACTCGGAAATAATGGGGAATGAAGTATATTTTCAGTGATATTTTCCTATAAAAATTGAGACAGAATTACTTAAAATAGAGTAAGAGAAAAGTAATATTTAGTCCTCGAGCAGGAGCTAGATGCCGGAGGTCAGAGTGGATAAGATGTCACCCCTGATCTCAGGAAGCTCCCAGTCAAGAGGGCCTGACTGCAGACAACCCAATAATCACACAAGAGGAGGCACACGCCCAGTGCCAACGTGGAGGACAGAATCACCAACCGAGAGAAGATCTCGGTCAGGATTTTATGTCCAAATCAAAGAATTTTAGAGGTGGAAGTTATCCCAGAAATATTTGTAATTTAGTTTTTAAATTGACAGGTGATATTTGCATATATTTATCATGCATAACTTGATGTGATGTTTGAAATACGTATATGTTATGGACTGGGCACATTGAGTTAATTAACATATTCATTAACTCACATATCAGTTTCTCATGGTCTGAAATATGAACACTTAAGATCTACTCTTTTAGTGATTTTCAAGAGTTACATTATTATTATTAACTATAATCGCCATGTTATATGATAGAGTTCCTGAACTTATCTCTCTTCTATATCTAACTGAAATTTGGTGCCCTTTGATCAACATTTCCGCAGCCCCTGGTAACCACCATTCTACTCTCTGCCTCTGAGTTCAGTTTTTTAAGACAGATGATACGCTATTTGCCTTTCCTGGCCTGGCTTATTTCATTTACTAAAATGTCTTCCGAGTTCATCCACATTGTCAGAAATGACAAGACTTTCTTCTTTTAAAAGGCTGGTTAGAGTGCCCTTCAATGCATGAATGGATTAATAAATTGTGATTTATGCATAGTATGGAATACTATTCAGCCACAAAAAGATAAAGATTTTGTATCTTTTGTCACAAGTTGGATGGAATTGGAGAACACTCTCCTAAGTAAAGTATCACAAGAATGGGAAATTGAGCATCCCAGGGACTCAATACTAAGCTGAAACTTGTAGATTAACAACAACATGCACATGTAAGAGAAAATGTAATAAAATTCAAGAAAAGGGGAGAGACCATTTGGTAAATGACAACCTAATGGGTACAACATAAGGTAAATGGTTCACTTCCTGGGTGAAGGGCACAACTACAACTCAGACTTTACCAGTGCAAACAAGTGACCCAATCATATGTGTACACACTCATTAATCCTAAATAAAAACAGGCCAAATAGTATTCCATAGTGTATACACACCACATTTTCTTTATCCATTCATACGTTGATTGATGGACACTTAGGTTGACTTCATATCTTGGCTATTGTGAATACTGCTGCAATGAATATGGGAGTGCAGATGTGTCTTTGGTGTACTGATTGTTTTTCTTTCAATAAATGTATATCTAGTAGTGGGACTGCTAGATCATATGATAGTTCTATTTTTAATTTTTTGAAGAACTCCCCCCCTGTTTTCATAATGACTATGCTGATTGACATTCCCACCAAATGCAAGTTACCCTTTTTTCACATTCTCACTTTGTCTTTTTGGTAATAGCCATTCTAACAGGTGGGAGGTGATATGTCATTAGGGATTTAATTTTCATTTCCCTGGTGATTAGTAATGTTGAACATTTTGTCAAATACCTCCTGGCCTTTTGTATGTCTTTTTTTTTTTTTTTTTGCAAAATGTTTAATTCAAAATCCTAGAAAGATTTATTTAGTTCAGCCATTTAATGGTTTAAAGGTGGAATCCTGAGAAATCAAGGGACTTGGCAAAAATTATGGAAACTCATATCTCCTGATTTGCAGTCTGCTTCTGTTTTTGTTACACAATATTGAAACCAACCCAACCAGCTAAACCTATGAAAGACATAAAGATACATACGCACACATATATACATATATATAATGATATTATTATATACATAGTAGTATACCTAGTGAAATAATATTGATATACCACAGATCATAAACGTGACATATACAGTATGATATATAAATACTATATTCATGAACTCATTATGAATATATTATAGAATTATTATGTACATTTATATCAAAGAATATATAACAAATTTTATACATTTTATAATATAATGTGCCTTAGGTATTATAATGTATATTTATAGCATTACATATTAATTAGTGATGTTGAACATTTTGTATTATATATGAATGAAAAAATAAGTGTGTAAAAAACATTGCTGGGCCACCCAGAGAAAATTCATTATACAATAGCCTGGATTCTTCGCTTTTTAATCCGTTGTTTTCTTCTGAGAAGATCTACCCTCTTCTCATTTAAATCAGATGCTTTCCTCCAGTTCCACTGTAAACAACAGCTCTCCCAGCTAACTTCATTCAATGACCCTAAACCACTTCTGGCTGGTAACAGCCTTTCTTCATCCCACACCACCAGATAGTGGAATCCCTTAATCAAGAAGCAATGTATTTATGATCTATGTACAAAAGACTTAATAAAAAAAAAAAAAAGTAGGTCCCATGGTCATTAAATCAGGGTAGTGCAAACCCAGGTCCACTGTATTTTCCAGATGTGGGATATGAACAATTGTCCTAAAAGCTCTGAACCCATTCATTTCCTCAACTACAAAAGGATGCTAATACTGGTACTTACTGCAGTGTCTTTTCAGGATTCATGTGCATCTGGGCACATAACACTCCATAAATATAGGTTTTTAGTCCTGTTTTGTGGTTCTTGGACACTCTGCATGTTCAATAAATGTTTGTTATGCCAAATCAAATTTTATGTTTTCCTTCAAGTTCTTTTCTGTTTCTCCCTCTTCCATCTTTGCTCCTTTAATTTTGTCTCCCAAATACTGACAGATAGATCATAAAAGGTATTTTAAATTATTTATATTCACCTTTGGGTCCTTCAAGAAAACAAACAGCCAGCCGCGTCAGATTTTGCTGACAGCATTCTCTCCTTGTCAGCTCAGAGCAGCAAAGGCAGCTATGGAAGTTTGTAAAAGCAATTTTTTTTCTGGTGACTCATCAGCAGAGAGAAAAAGAGAGAGGCAAACGCCAAATAGTAACACGAACAATCTTAGTAAGTGAAAACAAACTGGAGCTTCTGAGTCTTCCTTGGGGCAGAGACACTGAGTGAAAGGGTGATGTGGCCATTATCGGCAAGATTCAGCCATATAGAAAGTTTCCTTGCAAATTTCCAGGTAGTAATTGAACAAATAACTGTGGGTTGTTTAAGTCCAAATTGTCCCTGTAATTCCTCAGTTCCCGTCTTGAATTTGCAAAATGCTGACTTCCCTGCCAGCTTTGTTTAACTTTTTTTTTTCCTTGTCAATAATCCTCCGGGTCATTATTAGGTTACTTTATCAGATCCGACTTCAAATATATCACAGCTCTGCCCGTCATCAGAGCTATCATGTACACAAATGAGCATGTCTCACTATCACCGTGTTCGAATCCATCCCACACCAACCTCACTACCCTGTCACCCAGGCTGAACTTCTGCGACAGTTCTGTCTCTTTCTTTTTACTCTTCCTACTACCACTGATTCTTCCCACTACAGCCACCACCAATGTACTGATATTTAAAATATCCAGGTAAACGCCCCCATTTTCTTTAGGATAAAATGCAAACTCCTTGTTGCAGCCCCAAAGCTCCCACATAATCAGGTTCCTGATTCCTGTTTGATTTCATTTCCTATTTCTTTTTCCTTCACCGGAGTCAAGTCATTTCTCAAATACACCAAATAGAAGACAACTAAGGCCTCCTTGTCCTCTCTGCTTTGAAGATTCCCTCCCTGGATTTTTGCAGGATGGCTGTTAAGAGAGGCTTTTCCCAGTCACCCTCAATAAATGCCTCTCCCTACGCTCTCTCTTGCTTACTTGAGTCAACTTTCTCATTCTTATTTATTTTCTGGGAGTAATTAATGAGTTCTGCTTTGGTCTTATTGATGTCCCTGCACTTGTATATACGCTTGTGCAGCTTTGCCACCAGGGCCTGAAATGATACGTGGCACATAGTAGGTGCTCAATAAATACTTTTTGAATAAATAAGGAATATAAAAAAATATTTGTAAAGCCCTTAGTAGAATGTTGCTCCCATAACACACATGTGGAGAATTGGCTCTTTAAAAGTTACGCAATTTGAAAAATAATGTGGGATCGGGAAAAACAGTAGAATGAGATGGTACTAGGGTGGCATGACCTCTCACACCAGGCTAGGGAAAGTCTCAAGATGCCAGTAGATAGAAACAAGATCACTGATGATTTCATTCCAGTGTGGATAGATTCCACCCAGGCTATTCCGAATTCTACCAAATATATGTCCTTATATTCTTAGATGTTGACCAACCCTGGTACATAGATTAAATTTAGCAACCAAGCCTGCTTATTTGCATCCAGGGTATAGCACGCCACTGAGAACAGCTCCTGTCCCAGAACCCAGGGCAATGCTGCTAGCAGGAAAGCCAGGCACTCAGACTATCTTCAAGGCCTAAGAAAGTTTGATCCTGACATCCAGACCTTCTTGTTTTAGGTAGGACACCTCAGGGATTTAATATTCAAAGCATTTTGGGACAATGTGCAGAGCCTAAGAAAATTCGTTTCTATCTCCTAAGATGAAAGGGTACCTTTTTACCGGTTCTGAGCCTTTGAACTACCTCTGCTATATTGCCACCCTGTTTTCAAGCTTGTTAGCCCTGATACGCAGGCAGAGGCTATTATTTTAATTTGCATTTCTGGAAGACAAGGCTGACCTAGATTTCCTTCTAGCCCTTAGTGGGTGTGAAGAAGTGATTCAGGGGGCTGCTCCCTCCAGCCTCTCTTACATAATTAGCTACATCTCAGACCCACACAGACAAAAGGTAAAGGAAAAAAAATTTGCCTGGACTCCTGCTAACTCTGAAAACCAAATGTATTTGTTTCTTTGAAAGACACTGTCTCCCAAGTCCTTGGCAGAGTGCTCAAAGTAGCCTTTATGTAAGTGCTGGCAGTTGCCTTTAGTCTCAGGCCAAGGACTGCAGTTCAGTGCACGCAAGATCAAATCCAGGTGCAGCAGAGATGCTGTGCGGTGCAGCGCGTCACCCGGGGGGAGCCAGGAAGAAGATTGTGAGGGAAAGGCCCTTCATGCTGTAAAAGATACCGAAGGAGCATTGCTTGGAGGTCCGAAGTATTTACAACACCTCTTGGAAAATTCCTTTTCTCTGCACAAAATGGCAGGGAGACTATTCAAAAGAAGAATTATTCCTTCCGAGAAGTTCTGTTTACACTCCCATGGCAACCTTTGAGAGCTCCGAGGTAAAAATAGCCCAACTAAGATTTGAGAGCCCACAGATTTGTGAGGACAGCTGGATGCCACTCCAGCCACACAACTGCTTTGGTTTCATGTTCTTTTGTTCAAGTATTTCCTGAGTGCCTGCTATGTGCTAGATGGGGTAGGGACAAAAATTTGAATGTCTCCCAGGAATCCATAACAGGCCATGTGCCTTTGTTTTCTTATCCCAACTGAGATGAAAGATCTGAAGAAATACAGCCCGGTGAAATCTGGGCACGACAAAGTCAAAAGGGATGGCATTGTGTTTCTGTTGCTCCTTCCTTCTGCCATTTCTCTGGATCAGCTCCTTCCCAGGCACTTGCAGATGGTAAGTTTAATAACCTCCTTCAGAAACCTTCCCTCCTTCTTTAGTACCTTCCCAGTCCTCCCTGATATACTTTAAAACATGGTAGAAGGAACATGGATTTTGGCGTTGAACAGAGCCAGCTTCAAATCTTGGCTGGTCTTCAGCACCCACCAGGAATGAGCTATGTGACTATAAAGAATCTAAATTCAAACAAATGCTCCATTGCTTTCAGTGGATCCATTCTGGCTGCATCTCTATCCTATTCTTATGAATATACTGAAATTATTTTTAGACACAAACATGTATCGAGTCCTTCCTCTACACCGTCACTGGCACTACAACGCTAGGTAAGACACATTTGGCCTTGAAAAAGACAGACGAATTTCTAAATCCAGATGCCATCACAGTCCAGCATGGGTAGTGGGATCGAAACAGAGAGAACGTTTCCATTCATCACGTGCGACCAGTGGGGAATAACTAACTCTGCCGTTATCCAGGGATGGTAGGAGAAGCTGGACCAAGAAGAGGTAAGAGGAGGATAAATTGTGCAGCCGGTTATCAGATAGACAACGGAGAAGGATGTTCAAGGCAGAGGAACAACATGTGCCAAGACATTGGAGTTGAGCAGCTTGATGGATTTAGAAAACAGAAAATACTCGAGATTGGATACAGTGTTTGCTTTTATTGCCTGTGCTTCTCAGACTTTCCCTCCAGCCTCTGTGTTTACAATCATCCATCTCCGAGTTTGTAGTTGCTGCTTCATTAATTTATTCAACACATAGTTTGGAGTATTTTTTATGTGTTGGGCAGTGTAGCGAGTTTGCTGTTATCGGTACAGTCAAATCTCATCGCTGTGGGCACATGAATGAACAAAAGGAGTTAAACGAATGTCTCAAGGCTTCTCGTAATGTTTCTGCTATGAGATTCTATTCTGGGGTCATAATCATTCTACCATTTTCTGGCACAATAAACATGTTTTGAGACAATTTTGTGGCCATTTATACATTGATCAAAGAATGAACTTAACAGGGATCTTCTCCAGAGGATTTTCTAGGAAACTGAAAAATTATGAAGTATCAATCATCAAATATATTTATAAAAAATAAGACACTTAGAATTAGCAAAAACCTAATACTCTTACAAAGCCCCTTCCCAAGTGATTAATTTTAAGCAGACTGTGGCATGTTTTCAAATAAGATACATTAGGTCCAGTAGCCAAATGTGCCTGCTTGCAGCCTCCCAACAGGGCGCAGTCCCTGCGAACACAGACCTGAGAGGTTGTTCTTAGCTCTTGCTTAGCAAAAATAAATAGCCACGGTATACCACTCCCTTGTCTGCTGCTCTGAGACACTAAAGCCCCCTTGGGTTGTGTCTGCCTGATACTGGAAATGACGGCTAATGATAAATTGTGTGTGTTGGAGAGAGTCAGAGATGGCTTGTTACCATGGCGATGGTTATCATGGCCTTCCTTTGTTATTCTTCACAATAGTAAGTCTTAGTCATCTGCTACCTACTTCCTTTCTGCCCACCTCAACCCTCTACACAAGATATACACACAGTTCCTGAGGTGGGTATCCCTAGAACCAGATCCCTAGCAGGCTGTTTATGAGGATCTGTGTGGAAGATTCTTTGGGTGATGGATGTTTCTTGGTAGTTATCAAAGAGTACAGAGTAAAAAATCCCTGCCTTTTGAACTCTAAGTATTACAAGGGAAGGAAGTTGACCAGAGGGGTTATTTAACAAACCCTGAGTAGAACTAGGATGTAGCCATCAACCTCAGCTAAATCCATTGCCCAGGGACCAATTTTGTCTCTGTATTAAGTAGCCCCTAATTACCTGTCTTGTACCCAAGGAGACATGTGATATGTTGTAAAGAAGGAAGACTCAAAGACAAGGCCCCTATAACACCCACAATACCAATCAATTCCCTTTAGCAAATAAAGTGTTAGTATAGTCACCAAGGCTTGTCCATGTAAACCCATCTTCCCCTTGATGTTTTCGTTCTCCATACTCACTTATTTAGCAGTTACAATGTGCTAAGTACTGTTCTAGGTACTGAGGATACATTGAGGAGCTCTCTACATTCAACCTTTAGTATGAAAAGAAGGTATATAAACAGATATGTGTAACATGAGGGAAATCAATGCTACAATTTATTTCAACAACAATCCAGTTGAACATCCACTATGTGCCAAACATTATGTGAGGCGATGTGGATAACCTCAAAGAGTTTAGTAGAAGATGCATTAAAAAAGGAAGATATATTAATATAACAATGTTACAAGTATACCAGCAAACGTCTGTGGAGTATAAAATAGTCTCCATCAGTAGTTAATATCTTTATTTAGAGACAATCGGAGAGAATATACAGGGAGGGAGGTGACAATCTCATCTGTTTTAAGAGATGCTCAGGGATTCACCACGTGAACTGTTGCAGGAAGGGTCTTTCAACATGCGAAAGACACAGACGCAAGCAATCACATTTTTTCACTGCAGCAATAAAAGTAGTGAAAAGCAGGAAATTTTGGTTATTCGGTACGGAATTTTTTCTTGCGTATAAAAGGGAAAGAGAAATATTAAAGATGAGGAGAGATACAATTGCAATTATATTTTAGAACAGTCTCGCTGGTAGAGGGTGAAAGCTGGACTGCAGGAAGTGTCCCTTCTCCTCGGCGACATCATTTGGTCGAAGGGCCATGGGGGCACCTGATCCAATGGAGAACAGTAGGAATCTCTCTGGCATGATTTCCTTCTAAAGCCAGGGAAAACATCTTTTCTTTCCTTTTGCCATGGTAAATTGAGTTCACACCGCTGGGTTCCTCTATGTCTTCTGCTGTATGGCTCAAGTCTGTCTGCAGTAAAAGAGAGAATGACAAAGAATTGCAGGGATGAGAGCGACAGAGGGAGGGAGGGAGAGAAGAGGGATGGAGGGAGAAAGAGAGAGGTGCGTGCAGTTGTACCTGGATCCTGTTGAGTCTGAAATCAGCGGGACCTCTGGCCATCATTTCTTTCCTGTTTAAATGACTTAAATTGTATCCATTAATTACAACTGAGGGCTCTGACTCATATATAAAGTTCAAGCTCAACTGATAGGCAGAAATTTAGCAGCCAGCTGAGAATACTATGTATAAAAGGCATTTGGACACAGGGGCCATCATTTATAAAGGCCATTGAATGTGATTTTATATGGTGAGAGTACGGTGCTGTGGAGGAGAGTGGGGGAGGCAGGAGGCAAAGTTGCAGAGTTCTGCAGGGACCAGGACATCAATGACCTTGTACATCATACAAAGAGCTTGAACTTTATTCTATATATCAGTGTTTCTCAACGTGTTTCATAAGAGACTCATTTTTCTTTTTTAATTTTTATTCTATCACTAGTCAATCTTTCATAAAATATACTGAAGTGAATAATTAGGACAAGGAAATAAAGACATGCAAAATACTAGCCACATCTTTAATTATGTGGTTAAACTGACATGCAATCATTCTTTCAAGTAACCGTACACTTATTCCCCATTTCTGTACATATCTTGTTTAAGAATGAAAGTAAACAGTTTGCAGTCCAATGCCACTACACAGAACACACTTT
The DNA here is from genome assembly GCA_963574575.1 of Galagoides demidoff. NCBI lineage: Eukaryota > Metazoa > Chordata > Mammalia > Primates > Galagidae > Galagoides > Galagoides demidoff. The sequence continues at coordinate 4,931 of CAUYQV010031475.1, read as the reverse complement.
AAGTGACACTGATGGTGATGATGTAGAACCATTGAAAAAAAATTTTTAAGTGTTGAGATAGAATTTTAGCTTCTCCTAATGACTATATCCAAAGAGTATAGATTAACAAACACATCTTTACTGATGCAGTACAAGTTCTGCTCTGAATCATAGCCTGTCCCCAATTTTCTCAGGATCTTGAATGAGCATACAGAAAGAATACTGATAAAAAGCTGTTGACCAGTTGTTAGGTCTAACTAACACTTTGAACGATAGCATTAGGGTTTTACTTTTTAGCTGTTAGAGTGGCCCAGGAATGGAATGAGGTGACTTGTTGCTGACTTTCTTCTTGTCCGTGGCAGTAGAAAGAAAGAGGATGAATGAGAGTGTGTGCTTGTGTGTATACATGGTTGCTTGAGGTAAGACTGGAGTACCCGTGAAAGGGTTCTTGGCAGTTCTCCTTTAACTGGTAAGCCATTGAGTCAAGCACAAGGGGAGAGAAAGAAGGATACTCTGCCCTGTAAGTCTTCCAGGTCCGTTACCTTGGGATCTGTGTCATTCTCTCTAGGGTGGAACACAGGGGCCGTGGCTGTGTCTCCTTTGCCTCCTCATGTGAAGTAGACCCTTCCCTGACTCAGAACCAGTGTTTTTCAAAATGGCCCTTCTGTAATAAATTTTTTAAAAAATTATAGTTTATTCTATGGTATATATTTTATGTTAAAAAATGTGTCTCAGAGGGCAAATAAGTACCCGAAAATCCCAGAGATTGAAACAAAACTCTTCTCTGAGTGAATTTTGAAAAGATAGGTCTGTGTATATATGTGTATAAACACACACACACACATATATGTATACATATATATATATATATATATATATATAAAAAAAACTCTGCAAGTACAAGGAAGGTTTCTCCACATGGGGTTATCACATAGCATCTTTCTTGTACAGAACTAATAATTCAGAGAAAATGATGTCTCTGCCTGACTCCTCATGCTCTAGAAAGCTGTCTGATTTCCTCAGCCACAAGCTGTCAGCTATATTTTTGGAGTCATCTTTGAAGATGATCTTGATTGAGTTAATCAATCAATTTCCCACAGTGCTGCTGTTTTGACTTTCCATGAAAGACTTTAGCAGGAAGACACATAATTAAACTCTCTGCACAATAATAAACTGTACTCTTGCACAGGAATATACAATCTATTTCTCAAAAATTTTATGTTAGTGAAATGTCCTGGAAAGATTTTCAGGTCATTTATGGCAAAAAGGCAAAATATTTCATGTTAGTGAAATGACCTGGAAAGATTTTCAGGTCATTTATGGCAAAGATTCAAAATATTTTATGTTAGTGAAATGACCCAGAAAGATTTTCCAGGTCATTTATGGCAAATATTCAAAATATTAATCATCATCATCACAATCTACTTTTTACTGGGTATTCACTATGAGTCTGACGCTATGCTAAGTATCTGAATGTGTTAGCTATATTATCTGATTTCTTTCTAACAGTAACTACATTGAGGATATTTTATTATGGACTTCTATCTAGAGATAGAAAAATTTACACATATAGAAAGATTAGGTAATCTTCCCAAGGTGAAAAAATTAAAATCTACATAGAAATTTGTTATAAATTATAAAACTTCCAAACCATTTGGGGGAGATGGGAAAGTGAATAAGGAAAAGGGAACATTCTAAAAGAAGCCAGAAAAAAAGAGAAGTGAAGGGAAGATTAAAAATGTGGTGAGAGAAATATATTCACATTGATCAGTAATAACTATGAGTACATGAAAAGAGCTTTTTTTTAAGAGAAAAAAATTAAATACAAGGACCCTGAAATATTGAAATAAATAACTTAATATATTCTTGGAAAATACACAAAGCTGATGTATCGCTATTAATATTAGAATGATTACTTGTGGCAATTAACTGCCACATAAAAATTAGACAATATATATTCATGCTCTGTTAATAAAAATCACTTTTTTAAAAATACCTAAAATTTCATCCGCAACATAATTTTCAAAAAATGTTAAGAAACTCATATTCTTTAATGACAAAGCAGTATAATTAGAAATCCATTTTTCCAAAAGTATATTTGGAAAATTTAAAATCTACTTCTAAATAACCCATGGGTTGCAGTAGCTATTATAATATTTAAAACAGAAAAACAGGAAAGCCACTACATGTCAGATCTTCCCAAATGCAGCCAAATCAGCACATAGAGGTAAATTTGTAGTATTTGTTTGTTTGTTTCCGGAGATAGAGTCTCATTCCATTGCCCAGGTAGACTGCAGGGGTGTCATAACAGCTCATTGAAACCTTGAACTCCTGGGCTCAAGTGATTACCCAGCCTCAGGTCCAAAGTAGCTGGAATTCTAGGCATGTGCTATCACACCTGGCTAATTTTTCTATTTCCTATAAAAAAGTCTTGCTCTTGCTCATGCTGGTCTCAAACTTCTGTCCTCAAACAATCCTCCCAGTTAGGCTTGCCAAAGTGCTAGGATTCAGGAATGAGCCTCTGGACCTGGCTGAATTTGTAGTTTTAAATGCATGCATTAGAAAAAAAATGAAAGGGGGATATCAATGAAATAAGAATAAAACTGAAGTTATTAGAAAATGAGCCAACAGCTTAAGAAGGTAGAAAAAGAAAAATAGTAATGATAGTAAAAATATAAAAAGTTGCAAATAAAGATATAATAGGGATATAGTAACAAAAGTAAACTTATTTTATTTATTGGAGTAAGAAAGTGAACTGAACATATCTTAGACATGCATTATCTAAAAATTATAGGATATTTTTATAAGTAGAATTTGACATGAAAAGGAAAAAAAAAACTGGAGATGCAGTAGCAATGGAAAAATTCACAACTGAATATTCTCAATGCCATTACACTAAACAACATCAACACTTAGGAAAACCAGACTATTTGCTGGAGGAACAAAATTAGCCAAAACTGACTCAAGGCAAGAAGGAAAATATCAGATTTGTAATCGTGAAAGGGATAAATAGTTAAAAACAATTCATTATAATTAGTTATTTAAATAAATCAAAATCTGTGAGGGGTTTTACAGTTATTTTCATGTAATATTTAATCTCCTTTTCACAAAATTTATTCCAGAATATAAAACAAGACATAAATCTCTTTTGAATGGGTTAATTAGTGGTCCCTAAAAATATGGGCATGTTCTAATCCCCGAAATCTATGACTATGTGTACGTATTATGGCAAAAAGCGAATGTTACCAGATAGATATGGCAAAGGAGGTGATGAATTTAAGGATCTTGAGAAGAAATGTTTATCCTGGATTATTTGGGTGCTATCACATATATTCTTGTAAGAGAAAAGAGAGTTTTGAGACAGAAAAGGAGGTGACAATTTGTTACAGCAGCCACAGGAAACTAATGCACCTCCCCACTCCATTTAAAAAATATAGTAACATTTTTACTTCTAAATTAGACAAGGTCAGTGTGAAAAAGGAAAAATTTAGGCAAAAGTTCACTTGCAAATACAATGCAAAAGTCCTAAATAAAATATTATGTCCCTGAATTCAACCAAACATATACGGGATGAACATAAAGTTTGTGTGCAATTTAAAATAGTTTAACATAGTAAATTCCACATAACTAATTTATGTGTATACTGTATGTGTACATACAAGCACTCTTTACTAACTTTCATCCTTTCATCTTTCTGTTTTTTTGTATTATATCATAGCTGTGTACATTAATGCAATCATGGAGTACAGTGTGGTGTTTTCATAGACAATTTGAAATATTTTCATCAAACTGATTAACATAGCCTTCATGTCATTTTCTTAGTTATTGTGTTAAGACATTTATGTTCTACTTTTAGAAAGATTCACTTGTACCCTTGTAAGATAAACCATGGAGGTCATCCCACCAATCACCCTCCCTTCACCCATCCCCCCCTCCCCTCTTCTTCCCCCCCATATTCTTAGGCTATAATTAGCTGTTAGTGTTCATATAAAGCTATAAATTATTTTCAAATAGGGCTGAGTACATTGGATACTTTTTCTTCCATTCTTGAGATACTATGTTTTTGGGAAATTTTAATTGGTAGTATTTTCAGCATACGTGCATATATATGTATAAATAAAATAAACATAAAAATTTATGAGTTCACCAATAGAGAACAGAGAAAATTATTAAAATAATAGTTAAGAAAAAGTTCAGAACTGAAATTTATCAGTTTTTAGGTAAAAGGATTTATCAAGCATCTACCTCAAAGAGCAAAACAGACTCACTGTAAAGTACAACACAGAGAAATTTCACAACACTGGAGATGAAGAAAACATTCTGTACCGTTACAAGGCAGATAAAATATAGACAAAAGATTTTGTCAACAGAAAGTCTTGTAACTGGGAGGCAACAGACAAGGCCCTTTAAAACTCTAAAGGGAATTATTTTCATCTTAATATTTGATAGTGAGTGAAACTATCAGTTGAATATCAGGAGAGAATAAAGACCTTTTTAGATATATGTCAATACATTTATTTCCTAGGCAAACTTGTTCTAAAAACTACTAGAGAATATGCTTCAGAAAAGTAACAGTAAAAACAGAAGATCATGCATGAAAGAAAGATGAAGGAATCTTCTGGATAGACTGGGGAGACGTCAGGATGACAGCTGTACACAGAAGGCAACTGGTTCAGAAGGGGATGGGACAGAAGGCACATAGGTAAACCGCTTTAGGAAAATAAAATAATAGATTTCCTGAAGCATCTGAACACATTATTAAAAACTAGGCAAAGTGTTTGAGGTTGAATTCTAACAAGTACCTACAAAATTAAGCAAACAAAACCAAGGTAATTATTTCCTGTAAAGAAAACAAAAGGTTGCTCAGGAAACAAAGTTATAAGTGGCTGGCTGTGAATGGCATTAAATAGTTAGAATGTACTATAACATTATGTTCACACAAAAATATTATT
>CAUYQV010031471.1:0-24774 GCA_963574575.1 Galagoides demidoff | reverse complement strand
TTTGCTTTCTGTACCCCATAAAAACCCCCTTCACCCTGGGTTTGAGGCTCTACCTTGGTGTGTGCACCAGGAGAGACCAAACCCAGGTTTGAATAAACCTCACCTCTTGCCTTTTACATCGGAGTTTGTCTCGGATTTGTCTGGTGGGGATATTTGGGAGAATTTTCGGGCACAACAGCTAACTAATATTTTTCATAGAATTTTCTTTTTGAAAATAAAATATTTTGGAGACAGTGAATTAAAGTATATTATTATACAGATTTAATCAATTTCTACATTTTTGGCTGGAGTTACTAGGGAATTTAATATTATATATGTGGATTACATTAGGAGTTCCTATCATATTTCTATCAGGTAGCTCTAGTGTAGTAACTGATCCCCATGGGAAGAGACCAGCCAACCAACAAACAAGTTCATCCCTTTAATCAGGTACAGCACTTTAGGAACCATTTGTCACAGAAGGTGACCCTTGCCCTAACCTTCTGACAAGCAAATGATCAAGAGTTGTGAAAAGAGACACCAAGAAAGAGGCTTCAAAAGGGGTGAGAAGAAAATCTGGCTGGCAGAACCAGGAAGCCTGGAGGGCCCTGTAAGAATGTGGGTATGAAGTAACCTAGGTAACCAATGATCAGTAGAAAGAGATAATAATCAATGACCAATAGAAATGGGCAACACTGTCTCAAGGCACAGAGAGGCCAATGAAAACTTGAAGCCATTTTCAAACAAGAGTGTGCTCACACTGCTGCAGGCCTTGCCCCTTCATCTCACCCTTTCTCCTTCATGAGAGGGACCCACTTCCAACTCTCTCTCTTTTTTATTTTTCAGACTCTTTTTCCAACGCTCTTTGAAAGTGCTCTAAGCTCTCTTTGTTCTTCCTAAATAAAATTTGTCTTTGTTACACTGAAACTTGTGCAGGTTACTTTTGCTCTCTGTTCATGCTGCCGTTGATGCTCCAGTTTTATTTTCTTTTTCCATCCATTTTTGCTATCAATTACTGCTGTGCCTTGGTTGAATTTTCTAGATCAGCTGAGTACTCAAAGTAGGTCAAGTGTATCTGAGGAACTGGGACCCCTGACACCCAACAAGCTGTTGTTATTTTTCTCCTACCATCTCCCCCATCACATTTCCTTCATTTTGATGAGGAAGCACAATATTTTCCCACTTACTAGGGATCCCCCATTGAGGTAGTGCCTTTAGCAACTAGGGAGACTTTAGACAGAGATAAGAGTGAGCCAGGGTGGTGAAACCAACACCTACCCTTTCTCCAATGGCATGGAGCTTTAGCAATTGCCAATTTGACCAAAAACCTCGATAACCTTAAAATTTTAATATTAAAATTTTTAAGAATATAAACCCTGATATGCAAGCCTTCCTTGGACAGAGGGAGAGAGGTGAGGGGGAGAGGTGGTGAGCTCCTGTTAGGTCAAATGTCATCACTTAGATAAGAGGTTCAAGTCTTTAAAATTATGTGTTAATTTTAAAATAACATACTAATAATTTTTAAAAGCATTACTCTACAAATGTAATCAAAATTAGTTATAGGCCAGGTGTGCTGGCTTACACTTGTTAATCTTAGCACTCTAGGAGGCTGAGGTGGGCAGACTGCTTGAGCTTAGGAGTTCGAGACCAGCCTGAGCAAGAGTGAGACCCCATATTTAAAAATAGCTGGGCACTGTGGTGGGCACCGGTAGTCCTAGCTACTCGGGAGGCTGAGAAAAGAATCACTTAAGCCCAAGAGTTTGAGGTTGCTGTGAGCTGTGATGCCACAGCGCTCTACGGAGAGCAATCTAGTGAGACTCTGACTCAAAAAAAAAAAAATTAAGATGTGCTCAATGTGACTTGTGTTCATCTTTTGTTATCAGTATATATTAAGTATCACAATTTTAATACAGCTTTTTCCCTTCTTAAAATGTATATACATTCTTTGATACCCTCTGTATTTTTCCAATTATAATCCGGATAGACATGTACATGTGGATGTATGCATGTGTAATTCTTCCTTAAATTTCACCTTAATACTGTTCCATAGCTACACTGATCAGAGTCTACTCATAATCAGTTTTATTCCTGGCAGTGACCCCATATATTAAGATACTTGAGTTTGCTCATCCATCCCTGGCTGGAAGAAGGTGAACAGGGAACAGACTAGGAAGACAGAAAGGAGGAGTTTTTCCATACACCTGTGGGAACAAAAGAAAAGATAACCCAGATGTGCTGTCTGTGCTGGGAAAAGGAGCTAAGAGACATTGATTGAAAGCGAGGGGCCCTGAATCAAGAGGCAGGACTGGCTAGTGGGAAACTCCTGGAGAAAGAACCCACAAGACACCAGCGCGGTGTGGGGGACGACTGAGGATGATGGCTACAACAGCACAAGGCCAGCTTGGGGACCACACAGGAATGCCTGCTCAAGAGGACCCAGGGACAGTCCTAGGAAAAGGTCTGGGATGGAAAAAAACAGAAACACTTCACTGCTTAAAGAAGAGCCTCTCAATTTCTTGTCCCACTGGCCCCTCCATCCCATGGAGGGCCAAGCTCACATGTGTCAGGAATGGGACTTTAACACCACATGTTTGTTGACCAGGAGGAGAGGAGGGGGAGTACCATAATCAGCTTTTTGAACTGTCCGTTCCACCCAGGAGATCCCCTTCCACTCTTCTAATATACCTGAGACCCCCCTCCCCAACTATGTGTCCCACTAAAAATCACCACTGAACCCCACTGAGAGTTTAAATACCAGAAAAGGGCAAGCCGCGTCCCTAGGAGGAGATTGTATACTTCCAGCATACCTCAACTGCATAGCGCTGTGTGCTTGCGTTTTAAGACTTCCTCGAGCTCTTGTGAAAAGTGCATGTTTGGGCAATCTGTGGACCATGTACTGCAGGGGACACAAGGTGACAAGTGGTCGGGAGTGAGGCAGGAGTGTTTGTGAGCACAGGCCTAGAGCCCAACGTTTGTATCTAGATGATTAGTTTATGTGCAACTGACAGAAAAATCATATCACTGTCAAGAAGGAAAGAAATACTTAGTTATGACACTGTTTACTGAAGAACAATCTCTATTCTCTGGGCCTACCACTGTTCTTTTGGAAGATAAGGCATCTTTTGTCCCTTGTGTACTTTCTGAAAAGTTAAGGCTTGGTGTGCCTACAGTTCTGTTTTCCATTAACCAAAACCAACACTATATTTAGCGCCAAAGCCTTATCCCTAGACTTTACCTAGCAACCCCGTTCCCTTATATTTACATTACAACAGCATTCTGCCTGTCTGCTTTTCCTTCTCCTGCTTTGGACTCAGCTCCAGTAGAAAGTAACACAGAGTTAAAGCACAGGAGAGAGCACAGTGGAAAAATTCCCAGAACTTCTACATTGAGAAAGTAAAAAATTATTTAGATTCGGACTGCTGCTAAGATTACACTTGCTCTATTAAATATTGAAAGTACATGGAGAAAATATTCTACCTAGCTTTTAATCTTTTTCCATTCCAAGTTGAATATTGAGGAGCTAATAATGATTATAGTGGTTGCGAAGGCCTCAGAGTCCTTTTCTGAACAAAAAGGAGGGATAACAACACCACGTGCATAGATAGCTCGTGAAGACAGTGAAGAACTTCAGTCTGATGCTGGTCCAGCACTCCCTTCCCTGTGGGAACAGACTTGTCTTTCCTGCCCAGTGGATCAACTCCCCCTCCCACAGTTGCTGACTGTCAGTCAAAGGCTCCTGCCCACCTAGGGGCAAGAGGTGGGCATGTGACCCAGGTTCAGCCAATCAGGGCCTCTCTCTAGAACATTAATGTCTGAAGAGAGTAACTAAATATGCAGAAAATAGCTAGAGCTGATTCATCTGGCTGTAGGCGGCTGGACGTGATTATCTTTTTAGTCACTAGTTCCTGGTACTTGAATCCCTAGAGCTGCCCCAGTTCCACTTCTTAAGGTAGCCTAGTTTTTCAATGCTTCCTTAACTATCAGCTGGCTCTACCACATATTTAATGCAAGTGGTGACAGGGGGCTGCTGGTATTCAAAGAACTCTAGCTGGCATAAACACCAGCAAAACGCAAGTCCAAAGTAAGTGGTCGCTATTGTTTGTTCATGCGACACATTTTTACTAAGGACCTAATATATAATTGGCAACCATTAGGGATCCTGAGATGCAGAAAACAAATTCCTCGTCCTTAAAGCATTTGTACTCTAGTTAAGAGGAAAGAAGGGATAAGATTCTGGGTACCATTTGTAATGGAAAAATCTCCATATTCTTGATGGCAGCCGTAGCGAGAAGTCAGCAAATGCAAAAACAAGAGAACATGAGTAGGAGAGCCTGATGCAGTGAAGGGAAGTAGGTAAGCAGGGACTGGCCTGCAGGGACAGCGCTCTTCTGACCATACTTCCAGCCCTCTGATCTATCAGGCCTCCTGCTCAGTGCTCCTTCTGCCTGCCTATCCTGCTGGCTTTGGCTCACACAGCCCATTTTTTTTGAGACAGAGTCTCACTTTGTCATACTATGTAGAGTGCTATGATATCATAGCTCACAGCAACCTCAAATTCTTGGGCTCAAGTGATCCTCTTGCCTCAGCCTCCCAAGTAGCTGTGACTATAGGTACCCGCCATAACGCTCAGCTATTTTTAGAGATGGAGTCTTGCTCTTGCTCAGGCTGGTCTTGAACGCCTGAGCTCAGATGATCCACCCACTTCGGCCTCCCAGAGTGCCCAGATTACAGGTGTGAGCCACTGCGCCCACCTGGAGAGTATTCAAAAAATATATTTTCAGAGACCAAGGTCTTGCTATATTGCCCAGGCTGGACTTAGACTCCGGGACTCACGCAACCCTCACACCCAGCTCAAAAATATTTTTCTTTCTTTTTTTTTTTTTTCCTTTTTCAGTAATTGAGTCTCACTCTGTTCCCCTGGCTGGAGTACAGTGGTACGTTTATTGCTCACTGCAGCCCCAAACTTCTGGGCTCAACTGATTCTCCCACCTTAGCCTCCCAGGTAGCTGGTCTACAGGTGCAGAGCAAGTATGGCTAAATCACCAGACTCTTAATCAACAGAGAAGGCAATGACATAAATCTGTATAACTTTCCTTGGTTTAAGGTGTTCTGGTGGCTCTCTTATCTTTACCTTGTCTTCCCCAAACCATTTTTTACTTATTTCAGAGAACAATAATATTTAAGCCTGAAGTGTACATCATGATATCTACCCTAGAGATTTACTCATTTCTCTGAGTTATCGCCCATATATACAGAAGACATATGTTATTAAGAACTCCTGAAGGGCAGAGAGAAAATTGTTTTTCCTCCCCTGCACAATCTTGCCTTAGCCTCAATCATTAGGACCTACTCTCTCCTTCCTTCCTCTTCCTTCCCTTCTTCCTTCCTCCCTTTCATTTCCTCTTTCCCTCCCTCCCTCCCTCCCTTTCTTCTCTTTTCTGCTGGACTACTGCAGGCTTAGGCTGAACTCTACCAATGATCTTAATTACTGGAAAGCTGCAGTTAATTCCTGTCTGGATGTGGCATCTAGTTTCTTCTGCAGACTCCAAATTCTCTCTTCACGGCCATCAGGGCAAATGTCTCAGCAACTGGCTTCCACTGGAGGAGGAGATGATCATAACTACTCATGAGCAACTGGGAGGATTAAATAGATAATATATGTAAAAGTGCTTTGGGTATTGCACAATGTTATATAAATATATCTTCAAAACAAAAGAAAAGGAAAGAGGGCTTTACAAAGTGTTCAAATTGCTGAAGTCCTCTGACTAAAGCTCTAAAAGAGGAAATTATCTGTCCAGACACGGGCAGTAGCCTGATTAGCCAGGGTCAGCTGCTGCAGCTGAAAGCAATTTACTCACATGACTATCTGGTTTCCATTCCTCTCCACATAAGGCAGCTAAGATAGCTAGAGGGCAGCTAAGGCAGTTGGGGGAGATGTGTAAATAAAGAAGTGAGTTCATCCCATTTGCAAAGATTACACAAAAATCTCAAGGTCCCGGTCATTGTTTGGGGAAGGAGAATCTTGTAGATTTTATGGACTAACTAACAACTTTTATAGTTGCAATATCGGCCAGACTGTGTGAATGATGCAATAAAAGTTGAGAATTTTTTTCCTAGTCTAGTGAGGTTTGCAATTAACATCCTATCTTCTTTAGTGGTTAAGAGCATGGGAGCTAAAACTAGACTTCCTTGATTTGAAATCTACCACTCACTAGCTCTTATCTTCAGCAAGTTACTTAACTTCACCTCAAAAATAAGAATGATTGTAATATGTAATTCACAGAGTTATTGAGAGGAATAACTGGGTGAGCAGAGTGCTTAGAAGAGTAGCTGACATATAGTAGGGCTCTGTTAATTTTAACTATTTTTTTTTGCAGTTTTTTTTTTTTTTTGGCTGTGGCTGGGTTTGAACCCACCACCTCTGGCATATGGGGCCGGCGCCCTACTCCTTTGAGCCACAGGCACTGCCCAATTTTAACTGTTATTTAGAGTTGATCAGATCATGTGATTGAGAGCCATAAGAGGTAGACATTGCATTAAAAGCATCTGTCAAATGCAATCATTAATTCTCCCAACTCTGTGCAGCAAAGAGTTACCGCGGAAGCCTCAACACAAAAAAGGCCTGTTTATAGCATTGGTTTGTAGCTATTATCTGGGAACCTGTTTTGAAAGGTTCCCTAAGTTACTAATTGATAAGACAACTTTGCCCACCTGGGGCACTGACTTGTGCTCTATCAGCCTCCTTAGACAGTACAAAGAATGTGATTTATCAAGAACACCTGCCTTCCTTCTAAGAGTCTGGCTGGCATTGTGTCTGGCCAAGCAAGCAGAATGTACCCACAGGAGCAGCCCCCAGTAGAAAACTTGACCTCTGAGTCTCAAGAGGGCTTCCCTGGCCAGAGACATTGCACATTATTACTATAGTTCCCTGTTGGAGGGAGGCACCAATGCTTAGGTGGCTCCTCTTAGAAGGAAGGACACAGGAAGCCTGTGCCTGAATTTCTCAACACTCTACCTGATAGGTATTTTTCTCTTGCTGGTCCTGCTATGCACACTTTCACTGCAATTAATCTTAACCATGTGTACAAGTATATGCTGAGTCCTTCCAGTACAACACAGAATATAGGGATGCTCAGAGGATCCCCCAAACAAACAAAATTTTCTATTTTTAGTAGAGATGGTGGGGTGGGGGGGTCTCACTCTTGTTCAGGCTGACCTTGAACTCCTGACCTCAAGCCTCACAGAGTGGTAGGGTTACAGTTATGAGCCACCATGCCTGCCTGGCGTAAAAATGTGTTTAATTCTTTTATTTATGTGTTAAAACTATAACTCTGTTAAAAAAGACATGCTAAAATTCCTTTGTAATACAATAAATAAGTACCTACATATACACAAATAAACATGTGAATTAAAAAATTAAAATGGCCTGGGCGTCTTGGCTCATGCCTATAATCCTAGCACTCTGAGAGGCTGGTGTGGGTGGATTGCTTGAGCTCAGAAGCTCAAGACAATTCTGAGCAAGAGTGAGGCCCTGTCTCTACTAAAAATAGAAAAACTAGCCCGGACAGTGGTATGCACCTGTAGTCCCAGCTACTCAGGAGGTTGAGGCAAAAGGATTGTTCAAACCCAAGAAGTTTGAGGTTGCTGAGAGGCTATGATAATGTCATGGCTCTCTACTCAGGGCTAGAGAGTGAGACCCTGTCTCAAAAATGAATAAAATAAAAGAAGATATTAAGCCAGGCACGGTGGTTCACTCCTGTAATCCCAGGACTTGGGAGGCCGAGCAGAGTGGACTGTCTGAGCTCACAGGTTTGAGACCAGCCTGAGCCAGAGCAAGACCTCATTTCTAAAAAATAGCCAGGGGTGTGGCAGGCACCTGTAGTCCCAGTTACTTGGGAGGCTAAGGCAAGAGGATCACTTGAACCCAAGAGTTTGATGTTGCTGTGAGCCATGACACCATAGCACTCTACCAAGAATGACCAGTGAGACTGTGTCTCAAATGAATAAAAAATAAAATTAAATAAAAATAGCCAGACCTTGTGGCAGGTGCCTGTAATCCCAGCTACTTGGGAGGCTGAGGCAAGAGAATCCCTTGAGCCCAGGAGTCTGAGGTTGCTGTGGCTATGATACCACAGCACTCTACAGGGAGCAAACAAGTGAGACTCTGCCTCAAAAAAAAAAAAAAAAAAAGGAAGAAGAAGAAAAAGATATTAAAATGTAAGATTTATTTCAAAATTTTCAGCTAAAATCACGGGTGTGCATTATACACAGCAAGATATGGTACCTAATATATTAAAATCTATAAAGTAGCCTCATGCCTGTACACAGTACATGTCAATAAATTTAAAAGCTAAATAAATGTACACATATGTATAAATATAGAGAGAGAATTACATATATATACATGCACACAAGTTAATTCCTCATCTCATAAGTTCTGCCTTCATTACAGAGCATCATTTGCCAACTACACATGAAGCTAGTTAGGATTTCATAAGTGGGCTTAAGTTTTTATACCTACTGGTTTCAATCTAGGGAACCATTTTTATCTAAAAACCTGCTGCTCAAAGCCTAAAGGCTAACCTTCTTTAATGTTTAACCTATGAAATTAATTATTAGCCAGAGAATTCACAGCTTTGCTTACGACATTAACTAGCACTTATCATTAGTTCTAACACACACAGATATACTGGCCGTATTTTCATAACTCCAAAATAGAACCTGTGATTTAGCAGTGAAGGACTGTGCCCAGAAAACCTGGAAACCCGGGTCTTAATACAGAAAATAGTCAGTCCTCCTAAAACCATGGGAAGGAAGCATACTTCTATGGTTATGATTTGTTACCAATAATGCCTTATTTTTACCATTCACATTGTACCTTTTTGACATTTGTGTTCATAGCATTATAAAATTGTGCTGTAATTAAAGTGTAATTACTCATTTCTCAGAAACCCATTTGGCAAACATTCAAGGCATCCTCTGTCTTCTCTCTAAAGTCAACAATACACAGTGTGAGTCAGTAGATCACAGTACGAGGCCAGTTTTCTCCTAGAACTTGACATCATCTGACTTTTTCTGTCTTGAGCAAAGTTGACAAAATCAACTGTAACCCGAACATACCATCCATTTTTCACCCCAGTCACTGCAAATTCACACTTAATATCCTTTTGGACGTGACTACCTGAGTGGCCTCAAACAAATTATTTATGCTCTTGGTGCCTTCATTTCCTAATCTTTAAAGTTATTTTAATAAGAATACCTATTATATAAGCATATGTTTATCTCTAACTGAAATAAACATTTAAAAAACAATACTTATGCGGGGAATGGCTCACACCTGTAATCTTAAAACTTTGGGAGGCTGACATGGGTGGATTGCTTGAGCTCAGGAGTTTGAGACAGCCTGAGCAAGAGTGAGACCTCATCTCTAAAAATAGCTGGGCGTTGTGGTGGGTGCCTGTAGTCCCAGCTACTAGGGAGGCTGAGACCAAAGAATCTCTTGAACCCAGGAGTTGGGGCTGTGAGCTATGAAGCCACGGCCCTGAGGGCAACATAGTGAGACTCTGCCTAAAAAAAAAAAACAAAACAAAACAAAAAAAACCTTATTATTACTACATACCATATGGTGTAATCATTTCTAGTTATACCTAGTTCATTGCCTCTTAAACTTTAGCGTGCATTCACATCTCTTAGGGATCTTAGGGGTTGGGTTCAAGAGACACAACATGGGTAGTAGGCTCAGAGAATCTGCATTTCCATCATGCTTTCAGGTGGCACTGAGGGTCCATGTACCACATTTTGAGTAGTAAGAGTCTAGTTAAGCCTATTCACAGATTTATTTTTAAAATCTTGAAATTGTTCTCTAATTTATTTCAAGATCCACTAAGGTGTTGCAGTCTGCAGCTTGTAAAACACTGCTCCAAATAATTTCTAAAGCGTCATTCATCTCTATAATCCCATTGTTATCTTCCTGTCCTTGGGATAAAATTCCTAGACCTGGGTGTTAATGGAGTTAGGACAGGAAGTTCACAGCAAGAATGAGGCAAGAATCAGCTTTCAAACTAACTCTCAGGCTGAAATGCCTGCTGAGTTCTCAGCCCCTCCTTCACTGTCTCAAGCGTATGCCTTGCAGCTATATTAACTAACTGACTGATCACTTAGTAAGAACAGGGGACTGAACGAAGTGCTCCTTATCTACCACATTTATTCCTACAACTCCCCATGAGGATCCCCATTTTACAGTTGACAGAGGCAAGCAACTAATAGCAGGGGGAGCTGGGATTCCAGAGCCTGTGTTCTTATGACAGCCAGCCTCTGTCATGGCTTTAGTGATCTCTGCCTCCTGATATTCACACTCTGGTGTACCCCCTTCCCACACTGAATGAGTCTGACTGATAACTGATTGTTGAGGAAAGGATAACACGGGACTTCCAAGGCTCATTTAGAAGGAACCAAGATTCTCTTGGATCTCTCTCTGAAGAAGCCGGGTTGCCATGTCATGAGAAGTCTCAGGCAGCCTCATAAAGACGTCCATGTAGTGAGGACTGAAGCCTCCTGCCAATAGCCAGTACCAACTTGTCAGGTAACAGGTGAGCCATTGTGGAAGCAAACCTTGTAGCCTGTGGAGACTTCAGATGACAGTAGCCCCAGCTGATGTCTTGACTGCAACCTCATGAAAGCTGCCAAACTAGAAGCATCCAGCTAAGCTTCTCCCAAATTTCTGAGCCACAGAGACTATGTCAGATAACAAACAATTATTGTTCTACATGACTAAGTTTTGGAGTAATTTGTTATTTATTTATTTATTTGGAGTAATTTGTTATACAGGAGATGAAAACTACACTTGTCCCTCAGTATCATGGGGGATTGGTTCTAGAGCCTCCCTTAAATACCAAAATATGCAGATGCTCAAGCCCTGATATGGTATTTGCATATAACCTATGCACATTACACTGCACTGGGGTGTCCAACCTGTGGCTTGTGGGCCACGGGCTAATTTTGTGAGAGCATTTTTACTTATCTGTGGCATCAGATATCAATGGAAAGTATATATGGACCTTTTTTTGCTAATCAGATTTCATCAATGTTTGTGTATTTAATGTGTGGCCCAAGACAACTAACTCTTCTTACAATGTACAACAGAGAAAAGGTTGGAGACTCCTGCATCATCTCTAGATTACTCATAGACCCTGGTACAATGTAAATGCTATGTAGTAGTTATTACACTATATTGTTTAGGGAATAGTGACAAGAAAGAATATTTATCCATGTTCAGTATAGACACAGTTTTTTTCCAAATATATTCCTTCTGCAGTTGGTGGAATACGTGAATGTAGAACTCATAGACACAGAAGACTAAATGTAATACAGTTCTTAAACAATAAGTTACATTGCATCACTATAATTCAACCTTAAAAGGAAAGTGGAACTTTTGTGAAAACCCTTCGGAATAATTCTTCCCTGTGGCACTTGTGTCATGGTTCAGGACAATACAACCAACCAGGTGGGAGGCATCTACTGCCCAAGTCCAGAGGTATTAGACTTGACTACCTGCTTGCGTTAGCCAGCTGGATATTGAGTTGTGATGTTACATCACATTAAGCAAAAGATTTTGGAGCCACTGCAAGAATCTGCAGTCATCTGTGAAAACAACACATTCCAGACAGTGGATAGTCTGTTAGCCTGGGTCCCAGGATGAGAAGCAGTGAACGCAGACCTGAACTTGGAGACAAGCCAAGGTGAACCAAAGCAGAGGGGCAACTGACTTACAGACCCACGAGTGAGAAGCCAGTGCTATTGCTGGAAGACCTGAGATGCTAGTGCAGGGAAAGCTGACTGCCACGCTCACCGTGCTGTATGATGCCATGCTCCATGAGCCGCTGGCAAAGCTGCTCTGCCTCTTTCCTCGTAGTGGCCTCCCCCTCCTGAACTAGCCAGTCCAGGAATTCAGACGCCATGAAGGTGCGCTCATACTTGACTCCTTCCTCCTCTCTGGGCTGCAGCAGGGTGTTTTCTGGGCTCATCAACCTGAAAGGAAGAAAAGGGAAGAGAAAAATAAAACACACTGACACACAAGGAAAACAGCTCATTTGAAATCCTACATCGTAGGCTTCTGTGAAGTATCACAGCGAAGTTGTCAAACAGATAGATGTGGCTGTCATGTGCTGTCACATAGGCAATTTCTAAGAGGAGGATCTGGGTCTGTTTCAGACGTGGACAAGATACATTTTCTCTTCGTAATCAGAAAACATGGAAATGCAATCCAAAATTTTATCATGAGCAGACTGCATTCAAGCTAATCTTAAAAGGAGTTACAGTTTACTGAACACACCTTTCTAAAAAGGTTAGTGTTTCTTTCCTAAAGGCCTTATTTCATTTCCCAAATGGTTGTGCCAATAAGAAGACTACTGCTGTGGACTGTGTGCATCCTCACAGATTTCATGTACTGAATTTTTAGACCCTCATGTGATGGGATTTGGAGATGGGATACCTTTGGGAGGTTATAGGGGTGGAACCCTCATCATGGGATTCGTGCCCTTATAAGGAGAGACACAGGGAGCTAGCTTGCTTCCTTGCTCCCTGCTCTCTCTCTCTCTTTCTCCATATGGGGACACAGCAAGAGAAGATGGCTATCTGCAAACCAGAAAGTAGGCTTCCACCAGGCACTGGATCTGCTGGCACCTTGAACTTGGACTTCCCAAACAAATGTATATTGTTTGAGCTACCCAGTCTATGGTATTTTTTGTTATAGCAATGTAAACTGACAGAGACAACTACTTAAGTCATTCCTTTGCCATCCTCTCATACCCACATAGCTTGCTTCTCACACCAGCATTCCCAAGCATTGCTCAATTCCTTTGGATTCTGTCCTCACATCTCCAAAATAGCTCCCACTGGGCCCATGGGTGTTCGTCTGTGCATCCAGACATGACACAATGCAAGTCTTCCTTTTGATTGACATGAATGCCATTAGTTGCTGATCACTGCCCTCAGCTAGAGAGGTGTCACACTCCACTGGTTTTCCTCCTGTCCCTCTGCTCCTCCTTCTTCCCTAGCTACCTTAGGAAGAAGGTTGGCTCCTCTTCATCTCCCTGGACATCTAATGCTGGAACCCCTTGAGATTGGGTCCCGGAATCCCTTGAGATTGGGCCCCCATTACCTCTTTTCTCATTCCATAGTCTCTCAGGTGAGCTTCTTCATCCCCATGACTTCTATCACTGTCCATTTCCTAAGGATTCCCAAATTTATATCCCCAGACCAGGTCTAAATACCTAACTCAAGAGCCTCACATGCACAGAGACATCTCAAAGACTCCTTGGAATCAACAAACCCAGAACTGAACTTATGTTCCGTCCCCATCCCTGGTCCTGAGCCAGTCAGTGCTTCCAAGTGCAGCCAGGAAGCAAAGCACTGTCCTTGATGCCACCCTGTCCTAGTCCCCTGCCTAGTCTGTCAGTGTGAACTGTCAACGTTGTCTCCTGAATCTCTCCCAGGTATGTGTAGGCCTTCCTGTCTCAGGCACTGCCACTACCTTACTTTAAAATACCTATAAAGGCCAGACGCAGTGGCTCACACCTATAATCTTAGCACTATGGGAGGCCAAAGCAGGTGAATGGCTTCAGCTCAGGAGTTTGAGAACAGCTGAACTAGAGCCAGACCCCGCCCCCACTAACAACAGAAAACTCTAGCTGAGTGTAGTGACCCATGCCTGTAGTCCCAGCTACTCAGGAGACCAAAGCACAAGGGCTACTTAAGCCCAAGAGTTTGAGGTTGCTATGAGCTATGACGCCACTGCACTCTACCCAGAGTGACAGAGTGAGACTGTCTCAAAAAAAGGAAAAAAAAAAAAAAACCCAGTAGATTTAATTTACATGACTAGTCTTATCTTTTCTTTTTTCTTTCTTTTTGGAACAGAATCTCATTCGGTCACCCTAGCTAGAGTGCACTGGTGTCATCCTAGCTCACTGCAACCTCAAGCTCCTGTACTCTAGTGATTCTCCTGTGGCAGCCTCCTCAGAGCTTGGACCATAGGCACATGCCACTCCATCAGGCTAATTTTTCCTATTTTTACTAGAAATGGGGTCTCTTGCTCTAACTCCTGAGCTCAGGCAATCTTCCAGCCTCAGCCTCCCAGAGTGCTAGGATTACAGCTTTCTTAATTAGACTGTACCATGCATCCTCTCCTGTTCTCAATCCAACCTTGAGCACCTAACTCCAGACCTGGCAATTAAATGATCTTCTTAAAATTCAAACCTAATAATATCCAGTTCTTATTGAAAATATCCTTCAGTGGATTCTCACTAATTTTAAATGAAGACCAAAATCTTTAACATGCTGGTTTCTGCCCCCTATCCCATTAGAACTGCTCTCAGCTTTTACTTCTGTGTGTTCCAGAGATGCTCATCATCTGTTAGTTCCTCAACATGCCTTGCCCCATCTGCCCTAGAGCCTTTGACTACATCATCCCCAAGGCTGGCATGGTCTCTCCCCCTTTTACCCACTATTCTCTGACTGCTCAGACCTACCTAACTCCTTGTTCTTTGTATCTCAGTTATGGTCAGGTCTCTACCAACTCATGTCATTACTCCCTGTACAGGTTTTATGAGAGTAAAGACTACTCATTTACAGGTTCCAAGAAGGTAGAGGCCATACTTGCCCATAAAATCTTGTCCAGTGAAAAATGTAAGTTTATAAAATACGAAGTCATTATGTCATCTTCCTCCGTAAAACTATGTCTGATGAGTTCCTGTCTATATGAAAGTTTGGCTCTCTCTTTTAAAAACCTTCATTTCCTCCGAAACTTACAATAATATGCAATACAAATTGAGCTATTTCATTCTCAAATAGGAAGAAACCTTGGAGATCATTGTAGTCTAAATCATTCTTCATCCACATGAGAAAAATTGAAAGATAGCATTCAGTATAGTGGAAAGAAAACTTGCATGGAAACATGCACTTTATACCTGTCTACCCCTCATCTCTTTAGGGGTCAATTAAACCTGCATACCCAATGCCGTACGATGTTCATTTTGAATGCTTTTAGAATTAGAGCTCGGCAATGCTGTAGACAGAACACTGGACTAGGAATTAGAAGGTTTAAGTTTATCTTCAATGGGTCACTCTGCAGCTTTGAGACACAAGTCAAGCCATTTTTCTCTTTTCTTCAGAATCATTTTTCTCAAGAGTATCATGGTATCATCAGCTGGCAATTGTCAGAATGATATGTGAGTATGAGTGAAACAATTTTATAATACAAAACAATGCACGGTATATCCAAAGCCTTACACATAACGTTAAGTAATCATTGTGCCTGCATCAGGGCAGGGTGAATTTTTGCCAAATTGTTATGAACTACCTTCCTTAACAAACTCAAACACTGTAACCTAATCCTTTGTACTCTCTTAATAATCTGAACTAAAAAAAAGTAAAAAACCAATAGAATAGGTAATTAAAGAAAAAAAGGTTATGGATTGATGAAAATGGAGATTCCTTCAAGCTCCCTCTGCTCTTCCTACAAGAATCATCAAAGTTCAGCTTGAAAATCCACAGATGGAGCAAAGGATTAGACAATAGGAGCATTGGGAGCCAAACCCCACTCCGCTGCAAACCAGTCATGTGGCTTCCCACTGTGTCTCTGAGCGCACATTAAATGAGGAAGAGAAAGCTGCTCTGCTTCCTTCCCTGGACTGCTGTTATCATCAAAACCTTTGGGGGAAAAGTGCTAAGTGTATAAAAGTATACTTTGATATTAACTGTATTTATAAAAGCTATTAGCATATAACCAAACTCATTAAAACTTCCTATTCAGCATGTGACAGAACTCACTTAAAAATCTTCTTCAGATCTTTACCCAAGCCAATCCTTTCTAGCACTTTAATCCATATGTAGAAATAGCCGCTAGGCTGCTTTCCCAGAGATAGTAACAGCTACATTGGTGTGAGCAATGAGAATTCTATTTAGTGCGTGATGGACAACTCCTTCTTAGAAGGTGACATGCACTGGTCAACATGAAGGACAGAAGCATGATTATGTCCTGTGGGAGAATATGGGCAAAGATGGCCACCATGGCTCCTCTCACACTTCCTTCCAGTCACCTCCCTGTTTCTTTCATGGACAGGTTGAGTCATTTCAACTTCCCTTGAACCAAGGCTGACTTTGTGACTTGCTTTGCCCCTCAGGATGCAGCGGAAGGGACATTACGCAACTTCTAAGGCGAGGCTTTAAGGGGCCTTGCAGCTTCTGCCTTTGCCCCTGGAACACGCTCCTGAGACTAGTGTGTCATCGGAGAAGAGTGACCAGAGAACCAAGGTGTCCCCGCAGAGCAAGCAGCCTGTGAATGAGGACATCCAGGACCTTCCAGCCCAGCTGACCCTCCAGTAACCATACGAATGCGTCCAGGGAAAACCCGTAGAACAACTGTCGTGCAGCCACAGAATAAGAAGAAAGAATATATCACTGCTAAGTTTGAGGTTGCCAAGTTTTAGGCTGATTTCTTGTGCAGAAATAGATAACCGGGACACACTGGCAAAAACATGTGAGTCTCTACATCCAGACATATCACATAGATCAGAAGCACCAAAGAAATGTTGGATGAACAGAGGAAGGTCCTGGAAATCCAGAAAAGAGAATGGAAGTCCCATGTGTCCCAAATAAGGAATACCTCTACTCCTTTTTTTTTTGGGGGGGGGCCTCCAAATAAGGTTTTGGGGGGGTGAAAATAGAGAAAAAAAACTAGCCACTCAATTTCCCGGTTTTACACATTACTTCCTCTAAGAAAGTTCTGATTATTATAAATCTGGACCACGCCCCACTTCTCAGAGCCCGAAGGGAATCACCTGCTCCCTTGACTATTAGCTTTGTGAGACCAGAGTCCCTGTTCATGAGGTTTACAGATGTTTCCTACAGTAGGTTTTCAAAAATTATTTGCTAAATGAATAATCTCATTTCCATGCATTCCCCTACTACACATCGTTACTCAAAAATGACTTCCTAAGGATGACCCTGTGTGGAGATGAGGCGAATTGAGAGAGTCCTGTACAACTGACGTCTCCATTTAAAACACAGACACAGACTCCTGGATTCTAACCACCCTGCCCCGTCAATCTCAGTGATTTTCCTTTCATGGAGTAGGAAGGCTGAGCATATGGGGTTAATTTGTGTCACTTCTTGTAACCAGAAATGTGACCTGCCAGCCCTCTAGTGCTCCTGCTAAGTAGCTGGTGGCTTCTGGACAAATGGCTGGTGAGCTGCATCTGCCAGGGTAGGCTCTGGGAGGAGGCCAGCTGGCAGCCCTGCCTGCACTGGCTGACCCTGCCTTTAAAACCTGCCCCACCACCCTTAGCACTTCCTTATTTCGTTTCCCCTTATAATGAAGTCGCGTCCGCATCCAGGTTCCTCTCTTTAAGACCAAGTCTTTATTGGGATTTGATTTTAGGTTTAATATGTATTCACAGTGTTAAAATAAGAATTTCCCAGCATCAGCAAGAGTGATGTGCTGTCTCTACAAAAAATAGAAAAGTTAGCTGAACGTGGTGGTGGGTGCCTATAGTCCTAGCTACTTGAGAAGCTGAGGCAGGAGGATCACTTGAGCCCAGGAGTTGAAGGTTGCAGTGAGCTGTGACAACACCACTGCACTCTGGCCAGAGGACAGAGCAAGACTCTGTCTCAAATACAAACAACAACAAAAAAACAAATTGGACTTACTATTTGTCTCAATTCTCTTTTGGTCTGTAACGTTATCCCTAAACATGGTACCTTAAAATGGCCATCACTTAAATATATCTTAATATTCTATGCATTGCCTTGGACTCCACTAAGCAGCTCCTCAGTGGTGTAGTGTGGGCTCACTCACAAGTGCATGCAGGTGGTGGCCACAGCCAGATGGCTGGCTCCATGGTGCTCCTCAATATAGCCTCTATGTCCAGTAAGGCAGCCTGGACATCACACATGGTGATGCAGGGCTCAAGGAAGAGGGACCAGGTCCTGCCAGGATGGCTGCTGCTGCTCCTCCTCTGAAGGACTTCCAGCTTAGTAACAGCTACTAACAGATATAAATCACATACCATACAATTAACCCATTCAGCACATACAATCCAGTAGCTCGTAATACATATACAAGTTGTGGAAGCATCTCCATGGTAGAACATTTTCATCTCCCCAGTAGGAAACCCCAATCCTGTAACTTCCCATTTCCCATTCTCCCAGCCCTAGGCAAACACTAATTAATTTCCTGTCTCTGAACTTAACTATTCCAGATATTTCATTTAAATGGACTCATATGACACATGGTCTATGGTGACCACCTTCTTTCACTGAGCATAATGTTTTCAGAATTCGTCCATCTTGTAGCATGTATGAGTATGCCATTCCTTTTCATTGTCAAATAATAGTCCACTGGATGGATATACCACATGTTGTTTATCTACTCATCAGCTGGGGAATATCTTTCCATCTTTGGTTATTATGAACAATGCCGCTATGAACACTCATATACAAGTTTTTATGGATATATATTTTCATTTTTCTTGGCTATGCCCCTAGGGTGGGATTTCTGAATCATGTACAACTCTATTTAACCTTTTGAAGAACTGCTAGATTGTTTTCTGAAGTGGCTTTGTCATTTTACATTCCTATCGGTAAAGTCTAAGCATTCCGATTTCTCTTCATCCTTGCCGAAATTTGTTATCAGATGTTCTTTTTCAGTATAGCCATTCTTGTGGGTGAGGTTTTGATTTGTTCCCTGATGGTTAAGGACACTGAGCATGTTTTCATGTGCTTAGTGTCCATTTGTATATTGTCTTTGAAGAAATGTTTGTTCAGATCCTTTGCCCATTTTTAAATTAGGTTACTGCTCTTTTATTATCGAATTTTAGGAGTTCTTACATGTTCTGGATGCAAGTGCGTTACCAGACACATGATTTGTAAATATTTCTCTCATTCTGGGAGTTGTCTTTCACTTTTTTGATGGTATTGTTTGCAGCACAAAAGTTATTAATTTGGACATAGTTCAATTTGTCCATTTGTCTTTTTGGTTGTTTGTGTTTTTTGAATCATACCTAAGAAACCAATGCCTAATTCAAGCCTATGAAGATTTGCTCCTATGTTTTCTTCAGAAAGTATTATAATTTTAGCTCTTAAACTTAGTTCCATGATCCATTTAGAGTTAATTTTTATATAAGAAGTGAGGTGAGATCCCACCTTCATTCTTTTGCATGTAGCTATCCAGTTGTCTTGGCACCATTAATGAGAGGACTATTTTTTTCTCCCATTGAATTAATTATCTTGGCACTCTTGTGAAAAGTAAATCAACCATGCCAGGCTTATTAATGCCTAGGCTCAGAAGTCACAGGATGACACCTGTCCTGAATTATACAGCCTGAAGCTGTCACAGACACAGGCCCGACTCCAGCAGAGGGGACATACATGGCAGCTCTTCATGGACTGGGCAACACGAACACATTAGGAAGAGGTGGAGACATTTGGCGGCACCACTGGAGATGACCCTATCATACTGCTCTATTTTAGGCAGCTGAAGGGCAATTACAATATTTATGGCTTATTCATAATTTTGTGTTGTCTCTCCCTTATTTAATTTTTTAAAATTTTACTTAAACTATTGGGTAGTTTTAAAAGCATGAGATCTGAAGTCAGGCAAACCTGGCTTGAAATTCTAAATTGTACATTTGTTAGCAATATGACTCTGCTTCTCCATATGCAAAAGGGGGTTAAAAATGGTGACTACTTGTGGAGTTTAAATGTGATAATGCATCAAAAGCTCCAGTTGTGGTGCCTGGTACACCACAGACACTGAATGAATTTTAGCCATGATAATGATGATAGTGATGACAACTATAAAAGTTTTATAGATGGAGGCATTCTAAGAATAAAAAATCAAACCCCTGTCTTTGTATCAATATGAGTTAAAGACAAGGATAACTCCATTTTAATAAGTAATCAGAACTGTGTATAATGCTCTGATACATCTTACACTTTACTTTATAAAACGAATGTATTTTTAGTCAAAATTGTTATATGATGACCTATAATCATGACATAAAGCCATGCACCATGTATATTGTTAAGCATTCACATACTTGCTTCCTGAAAGTACCAGGTTTTGACTGTGTAGCAGAGCTGGTTTCAAGCTTTCCTGGATCTCAATCTGAGTCAGATTTCCCAGACTCATATTAACCTAGAAGGAAGGCGGCATTACAATAGAAGGAACTGCTACGTTGAGGGGTCAGCACAGGAATAGAAATAAGCTGATAGCGATCTCCTTGTACATTGAAAAAAATTCAAAAGCGTTGAGAAGGCCCCATACAACGTGGGAATGAATATATGTGAAGGGTGTACAGGAGCAGAATCCAGGGAGGGAGCTGGAAGGGGCTGTGGAACTTAGGGCACAAAGACGTTTTAGAATTTACAGAGAGGGCTTAAGAAAAAACATCATGTGTTAATATGATAAATTAGTCTAAAAAGTGAATCATAAAATTCTAACTATAAAATGATAACTATTCATTTGCCTTAAAAATTAACAATTAATTCACCCTAATATTAAAAGTGTTACCTCTGGGATAGCTTGTGAACAGGCTTTTTTCTCTTCTCTTGTTTTTCTTTTCTTATAATAAGGGCTGGCTCTGTTGCCCAAAATGGCATGATCTAGTTCATTGTAGCCTCGAACTCCTGTGCTTAAGTAATTTTCCTGTCTTAGACCCCTGAGTAGCTGGGACTATAGGTACGTGCCTCTGTGCCTGGCTAATTTTTATTATTTTTATTTTCATAAAGATGTTATATTGCCCAAGCTGGTCTCAAACTCCTTGCCTCAAATGATCCTCCTGCCTCAGCCTCCTACAGTGCTGGGGATTATAGGTGTGAGTCACTGCACCTGGAGTTTTTCTCCAAAATAGAATTTCTTATTACTCAAATTCTCTCCCAAAGAGAGTATGGTACATTTGTAACTGAAGAATAATGTTACCAATAAAGAAGCTAAATTGACTTTATGTTTAACCAGATGCCTGGTTTCTCCCAAAATGCTTAAGTCAATACCCAATACAATAAATTCATTCTCCATGTATAACAATATATTTATATTCAGATGTACACTTCCAATAAACAGTTTTGAATGTATAACATTGACTTGTGTTATTAGCAAGAGAGAAATGCTTACATGAACTTTAGTATTTTTAAGCACTATGCTATTATACATAGAACAGATATGATACAGGTAAGTTGACATAATGTTCATAATAATTTGGTTTGGAACTAGTAAACAGAAAGAAGTTCAGTTCTTATTTATGAGGGAAAATAGTGCATACTAGGAAAGGTGAGGAAAAGGCAAAAAAGTGGCATTTTATTATTTGCCAACAAGTGTCTTCCCCCCTCCTCTCCCTACCTCCACATCGTACACTGAACAGAACATACTCATCCTACCTCACTGAATGAACATACTCATTCACCTTTGTCCTTTACTCATGCTGCTCCCTCACTCATCCCCTCCTCCTCTTCTCTGAGGACATTGAAACTATTCCGTAAAATAGGGATTGTTTGTACGGAGATACATATTGTTCACGAGGGGCTGGTGTCAGGGACAAAAGAGGACTGAAATCCAGCCCCAGCCCCGCATGGCCAATCTTGTGTGGAGCGGAGGGACCTGGCTCTCATAGTGGGACTCTGCTGTAAGGCCACAGAGTCACAGATTAAGTCCTGAGGCCTCCATGGAAGTGCCCCAAAGAGGGAGCAGCCCACACAGGTCATATTCTCACTCTCTTTTTGAACTTGAACCCAAGTCAGTACCTTGGTTTTGTATGTATCTCTTTAGTTTTTAATGTACTGTTTTTACCCCTCTAGCTAAACTAGAAGCTTCTAAAGAGCAGACAATATGTCTTGAATATTTATGTATGTATGTATGCATGTATTTAAGACAGAGTCTGTCTCTGTTGCCCTGGCTAGAGTGCTGTGGCATCATAGCTTACAGTAACCTCAAACTCCTGCATTTGAGTGATTCTTCTGCCTCAGCCTCCCAAATAGGTGGGGCTACAGGCATCTGCCACAGTGCCTGGCTAGTTTATTCTATTTTTAATAGAGACCAGTTCTCCCTCTTGCTCAGGCTGGTCTTGAACTCCTGAGCTCAAATAATCCACTTGCCTCAACCTCCTAGAGTGCTAGGACTATAAGTGTGAGCCACTGTGCCCAGCCTATCTTAAATATTTATAATTCTTGGACAACTGAATCCTGGGAGGAGGTATACGTTAGGTGATCAACTAGTACAGTCTTCTAAGCAACTGACTGGAAACTAAGCAAATGCCACAAGCAATAGCAATGGAGAGCATTACTTGTCTGTGAAGGATAAAATCCCTTCCTCTTTGTTATTTTAAATTATTTGGGAAGAGAACCAAGAACACTTTAGTGCTGGTTTATATGTTCTAAGAGGCTCATATTCTGGGAACTAAGTTGTAATTTTCACATTCCTTTTAGTTTTTAGTGCTGTATTAAACAGGCATTTTCAGAACTTGAATCAGCTTTACACAGAAGCCAAGTGTGGATTCTAAGGCCACGGCCATTGTAAATGGCTACATTCAACTATGGTTTCATAACCACAAAATTACACAAGAAGGAGAGAAACCAAGCTCCTCTACCCTCAATTCTAAACAATTCAAACCTCTGTGAGCCTTTTCAAACAAGTGTCAAGGGAATTTGGGTTCTAAAAGGCTCCTTTTAAAGGAATGGTTATTCTTTATTTTGGATGTTTTCATAATTATTAGAAAATAGAAGAATTTACCACCAGAACAAAGAAAGAAAGGAGGGGTAAGGAAAGAAATTTATTGGGAAGGACAAGATGAGGTGATAAAGAAAAAATCTTTAAGACAGTGCTAACCAGGAGGAATGGATGAATATATTTTAAAGGCAAGAAAGAGTGATAAAAAATGGAACACAATGTAGGGACTGCCTTTCTGCAGGCTAACAGGCTAGGTGACAGCAGGAAACAGTGGAATTTGTGGAAACAGTGTAAAAAAGTAAGAAAACAGCCCCTGGTCTTTACTCAACTAAGGTCTCGTATTGTAAAATCATAATACTCCCTCTAAATCTTAAAATAAATTTTAAATCACTACTTTGATACATCTATTTCATTTATTTATTCAATTGAGACAGGGTCTCACTCTGTTGCCCTGACTAGAGTGCTACAGAATCATCATTGCTCATAGCAACCTCAAACTCTTGGGCTTAAGCAATCCCATTGCTTCAGCCTCCCAAGTAGCTGGGATTACACTAGCCGCCACAATGCCTGGCTAGTTTTTCTATTTTTAGTAGAGAGGGGGTTTCGATATTGCTCAGGCTGATCTCAAATTCCTGAGCTCAAGCAATCCACCTGAGTTGGTCTCTCAGAGTGTGAGGATTCCAGGCATGAGCCACTGTGCCTGGCTGGCCCACCTGATTTTTGACAAGGGTGTCCTGACCATCCTAGGGAAAAGGACCAACAAATAATGGTACTGGGACAATTAGTCATATGGGAAAGACTAAAGTTGGATCCCTATCTCATACTTTACACAAAAAATAACTTTCAATAGATTAAAAACCTAAATGTTAAAGCTAATACCATAACACTTTTATTACTTTGGATTTGTCAAAGAATTCTTAGATATGATGCCAAAAGCACAATTGACAATAGGAAAAATAGATAAATTAGACTATATCGAAATTTAAATTTTTGTAAAAATATTTTTTAAAAAGTTTATGCTTGAAACAAATCAATAAGAAAGTGAAAAGATAACTCATAGCTCGGTGCCTGTGGCTCAATTAGCTAAGGCGCCAGCCACATACACCTGAGCTGGCAGGTTCAAATCCAGCCAGGGCCCACCAAACAATGATGGATGCAATCAAAAAATAGTGAGGCATTGTGGTGGGCACCTCTGGTCCTAGCTACTTGTGAGGCGGAGGCAGGAGAATCGCTTGAGCCCAGGAGTTGGAGGTTGCTATGAGCTATGATGCCATAGCACTCTACCCAGGGTGACAGCTTGAGGCTGTGTCTCAAAAAAAAAAAAAAAAAAAAGAAAGAAAGAAAAGAAAAGGTAACTCTCAGATTGGGGAAATATTTGTAAATCATGTCTTAAAACGGAATTATATCTGAAATATATAAAAAACACTTAAAACTTAATAATAAAAACATAAATGACCCAGTTAAAACTGGCAATTGGTCAGGTGCTATAGCTCATATGTGTAATTCCAGTACCCTGGAAGGCTAAGGCAGGAGAATTGCTTGAGGGCAATAGTTCAAGTCCAGCCTGGGCAACATAGTGAGACCTTATCTCTACAAAATATAAAAAAATTAACTGGGTGTGGTAGCACATGCCTATAGTCCTGTACATGAATGTTTATAACAGCATTATTAATTATAGTCAAAAAAAAAAGAGAAAAAGAAATAATCCAAATGCTACCAACTGAAAAAAAAAAAAAGAAAATGTTATATAGGCATACAATAGAGTATTATTTGTCTATAAAAAGGTGGGAAGTATTAAAACATGCTACAACACGACTAAGCCTTAAAAACACTATACTAAGTGAAAGAGGACAGTCACACATTCATACAAAATATTCAGAACACAAAAATTTAGAGAAACAAAGTGGGTTAATAGCTGCTTAGAGCGGAGGGAGAGGGAAGGCATAGGGGAGTGATAGCTACAGGATACGGGTTTCTTTATAGGGTGATGTAAATGCTAAATGCTCTAAGATGGATAAAGATAACGGTTGTACACATCTATGACTATACTAAAACCATGTTTTTAAAAAGCATAAAATTGG